>VXBL01005072.1:821103-850391 GCA_013400195.1 Aramus guarauna
CAGCACCCGCCCGCCCGCCCGCCCGCCATGCTGCGGGGCCGCTGCGGGGCCGCTGAGGGAGCGGCCGGCGCGCTGTACGCGGCCAAGCGTTCCCGTCAGAGCGGGCCCGCGGCGCGGACTTTGCCTCCCGGGGCCGAGGTTTCACCAAACAGAAACACCCGAGTCCGCCCCCCGTTACGATTCGGGGGGAGTTGGGTGGGATGCAGTCCGGCTGCACTCTGGCAGGGCAGTGACCGGAGTCCCTTCGCTGTCGGTGTCTGCTGGCCGACCCGCTGCAGGAAAACCCTGCAAAGGGCTCTGGGGAGTTACCGGTTCTGACCCCCGTGGATTTCCACCCGCAAGGCTGATGATAAACTCCCGTGATAATTTGTGAGCCCTTACCTGCTCCCTCTTTGCATCAAGCGATTCCTTTGCCCCAGCCTTCCTTCGCTTCATATCCCCCCCACGGAGGACTCGAGCCACCTCCACAAGCAGCTGAAGAAAAAATAGCGTTGCCTGTTCATCTACAGTTGCTGTATTTTTAGTGTTACTATGTTAGCAGATGAGATCCAACTATCGTTCAGTCAAAAAATTACAAATGAAGCATAAACGCAGCTGAGGAAATGCAGTCGCAATGCAGTTTATGCACTCAGACACCTCTTTTCTCCTAATCTCCATTTCATCAGTCATTCCCTACTGACTGTTCTGATGGTTCCCAAATGCCAATAATCTTTTTCATTCCCAAATTATTTTTTTCTCATTCCACAACTTAAATTTCCTCCCTTTTTTTCTCACCAGTTGTGATACATGGTGTCCTTGCTTTGGCTTATGCTTTTCCAACCTTTTTTTTCTCTCCTTCTCCTCCCATTCCCTCCAAAATGCTCTGCTGAGTCCTCCTTCCCTCCCCTGTGACACCTTACTATTCTCCAGCAGCCCTTCTGTTGCCAAATGATTTTTACATTGGAAACCCTAAATCAAATTCCTCTAACGTTATAGCAGATCTCAGTTGTAGCATTTGCAACTGCATTAGCTGTGAAATTCTGCAAACCTCAGCTTTACTGTTTCACTTCTGTGTTGACTCTGTGACAGGACTGGAACCACACATGGTATACAAACACCCCAAGATTTACCTGGTGCTTTGAGAGCACAGTCATTGCTTGGACCCCTTGTGCCTATCTTTGGATCTGTTTTCCTTTCTACTACTTATATCTTCGACACAAAAACAAAGGCTATATCAGGATGTCCTGCATCTTCAAAACCAAAATGGTAAGGGTGGAGGATGGGCTTTGATCCAAATGTTGTCACAACTGTGATGCAGATCTTAATTTTTCTTAATCATGAACTCTCTTCTGATGACCCATCTCTGTGTTTGCTTTGACATTTACTGACTGGTAAAGTCAGGTCAGTATAAATCAAGTAAGGTTGTAGGAGGAACTGCCATCAGATCTTCCCCCTGTCCTTCCATCGGGTTCCATGCTACTTCCCGTAACACTCTATCCCAAAGGTGCTCTTCCACCTCTCCAGCCTTGCTGCCCAGAGCATGCAGTTCTGTAGATTGTCCCGTCATTTCAGTCCATTCCAACGTGTGCTTGCTGTCTCTGCCCCAGGTCCTTGGATTCGTCCTGGTAATACTGTGTTTTTCTAATGTCTTCTTCGTACTGTGGGAAATCAGCCAAGGAATCCCACGGGCTCCAGCATTCTTCATCAGCCCTCTGGTGGTGGGAATCACAATGGTAATTATTCCTTTGTTTTGTCTGCGGGCGGCCCAGCTCAGCTGTCCTGGGGCAGATCTTGTCTTTCCCATGTCTCACAAAGAGAGCTGGTGGGCACTAGGGGGCTGGAGAGTTTGGGGAGTTTCTGCTGTGTGGTGCAGCAGAGGTTTGGAGGTGGGGCAGACCTCTGGGGTTACAGCTTACGGTACAGAGCCCTGCGGGCAGAGGACCCCTCACAAGAGCTGCGGCAGCGGTAGTGTTTAGGAAGAGGTCTCACAACAAGGCAAGATCTAATTTCTCATAACCACAGTATGCAATTTAGTTTGGTTCAGAATGAAACGGGATTTCTGATCAACCTAAATGCCTATCCTCCCCTTCTGTCATTGCGTCTCCGTAGCCTAGATCCTCCCAGCCTCTTGGCCCACTTGGGCTTTCATTACTTGCCCTTTCTGGAGGTACCTTCTTGAGTGCAAGATTGCACATAATGCTTTTCAGTTTTAGTCTTTCAGGAACAATACTGCAGCTCTGAACATCTTGAAATGTTTGGGCAAGACACTAACTGATTTTTCTCTATTGTATCCATTAATTTGATAATAATGTTTGGCATTCTATTACCAGCTATTTATTTGGACAAATTTGTACTCCCTTGCAGATCCTCGCCATGTTCCTTACGCAAGTGGAAAGAATGATGGGCATCCAGTCTTCAGGCATCCTGTTGATTTACTGGCTGCTCTCATTTGTGGCCGCAGTTGTCGTGTTTAGTTCCAAAGTCCAACATGCCCTGGAAAGAGTAAGTGAAATCACGTATCTTTAATGTGCAGGGGCACGAAGTCTCTACACCACAGGGCTCTTTTTGCCTCATTGATTGGGAAGTGCAGAACCAAATTCCTCTCACGATATGTGCTGAGAAAAATGACTGATGACACCTTGTCATCTCCATCCACGTTCTCCCTTTCAATGTAGACAGAACGTGGTTTTCTGAGCGCTCGGCAGACTTCGTGTACGAATAACAGCAAACGAATGTAAATGCTGTCACTAAAAACTGGCCTTAGGCCAGATTTCATATCAGCGTATATACATTGATATATTATACATTTTTATTATTTGGGTCTTTGTGGTGAATGTTTATTTGTGGAGGAGTGCTGGCTGGGTTTATGCATCTGAGACTTAATGGCCGATTTCCTCAGGCAAACAGTTGTACCTTTCCATCACAACAAGGAATAAACAAAAGTTTGTGTTGCTTGTGTGTTTAAGTAATAGGGGAGAAATATGCTGCCACTAAACAAAAGCAAGTGGGAATTCGCTCGTTCCTGCTGCGTGGAATGGCACTCAGACACCAGGCCTCTTGTAGAAATAACACTTTCCCGCTTCTTGCTACCAAAATACAGTTCCAAAAATACTCAGGCTTTTTCCTTGGTTTTTCTCTTTGTCATTCACAAAATTAGAGAGCCCTGCATGGAGCCCCTTAGACACACCATTTATAATAAAACCTGGCAGGTACCTTATTACATCAACAATTCGTCCCACTAGGTGAGCAAGGAGTGTCTATCCTTCAGAGCGCCCAGAGTTCCCTGAAAAATGATGCAATGTGGACGTCTGACTTGACTAGACTGCTATGAAGCCTCACGATAAAACTCTCACTATAAATAATAAATAATAAATATGTCCATTATTTAGCATTTTCTGATATTCCAGTTTCAGGGGTTACCTATTTAAGTAGTTCTACATAACTGCAGTTTAAATAAATGCACCTCATGATTTGAACCAAACCTCAGAGCTCATGGCTGGTAGAACCTGAGAAGCTATCTTTCTCCCCTGGTTTCATGTGAAGGTTCTTACCTCCTTCTCAACAGTATTCTCTGTTTCTTAGGGCTTCCTGGAAGACCGTTTCCACCATGTTACAACCTACATTTATGCTAGCCTGGTGTTAGGAGAATTGGTGTTATTCTGCTTAGTTGATCACCCTCCCTTCTTCTCTAAAGCTGTCAACAATCCTGTAAGTATAACGTAGCTTTTCATAATGCATTGCTTCGTTGCTCAAACGGGAATTTAAATTTACAGGGATACACAGGAACATGAGTATCTGGGAGATGTAAGATACGTCACTCTCTATAAAGGCTGATGGTTTTGAAAGGTAACTGGCAGAATTTGGGGTAACAGTACTCTGTCTCTCTATGTATGTTTTGAAAAACTAAAAACCTCTTCTATCCATAATCATGTTTATTTTCACTGAAACCAGTAGATAGGGCTCATATTGCTTCCTCGTGCTCTGCTGTGCAGCAGTACTCTATCTGAGGTCTGAGTACAGCAGAGCTCTGTGGTTCAGGAAATAAATGTCTTTGGATATGAAGAATAATATTCTTTGTTCCTCTATCTGAGACATTATTCAAAGTCCAAATCTCCAACTCTCCCGATCCCACTGATCCTCCACAGAAGGTTTACACTGTCAGGGTCAATGAATGGGGGGGAAGTAACTAATTGCTTTTCCTGGGGTAGCACAGGAGGGGATATATTCATCTGACACATACCCTTTTCTATATATAAATATCACCCATGTTTTTCTTCCCATCAGTGTCCAGAAGCCAGCAGCTCTTTTCTTTCCAAAATCACATACTGGTGGTTCTCTGGGTAAGAAAACACAGAAAAAGACACGGTTTTGCTAGAACATCATTAAAAACAGCAGCATAAGAGAGGGTGTGGATGACAACCATTAGGCAGTATCTCAGCCCCCAAGTTAGCTTGTGCAGGGAGGACTTAAATTCTTTGGAGACTTGAGATATTCTCACAAGATCAAATTCTAAGAATTCAACTTACTTTTCTCAAATTATTTCAAAACACAAGTTTGTGACTCGAGATAATTCTCTGACCCCATCCAACTACACTTCCTGTGCCTTCCCAATCTTGAAACAGACCTCAGCAATCTCAAAGCATGACTGTACACCCGCCTCAGCCCTGTCTGCCTGCCAGACCTTCCTCCAGCAGACCTGGGCAAGGGGAGAAGAGTGACTGAGCCCAGCCTGCTGCTTAGGGTTCAGACGTAAAATGGTGACGCACCTCGGGCCTAATGCCCGCTATGATAACGCCTTGGCTGTGTTTCACTGAGCCACAGAGTAGGTTAAACTGCGCTTTGTCCCCCACTGCCCAAGACCCAGCTCTCAGTACAAACTAGACATTAGGGTTTACTTGCAAATCCTCATTATGTTGACAGAGGATAGCATAGGAATTTGAAGGAAGACCGGTATTCCTGAACATTCATATTTATTCTGGGAAAGGGTAGTGCTGAGGGGTGTTTCATGTAAGTGCGTGCCTGTGTGCTCACTGGGTGCGCTCACTTAAAGCCCACCTGTTCTGCAAATGCCGCGTCCACAGCAAATCCTTCCGTGCCTGCCCTGCAGCAGTCTGTGTGTTCTCCAGGCTTGTCTGGCAGGGCTGTCAGCAGCCCTTGGGGATGGATGACTTGTGGCCAGTGAGGAAAGAGGACTGCTCTGAAGAAATTGTTGCCTGGGCTGAAAGAGAATGGAAGAAGTGTCATAGCAGAACCCCGCAGTGAGTACTTGATGGGGAGAGTGTGTCGGGAACTCAGCCGGGCAGTTTCTGCCTTGCCTCCAGATGAGCAGAGGTGCTGGTGTGCCATCCCAGAACAGGACTGAACCCCTCCGTTCCCCATGGAGTGCTAGGCAGACTGCTTCAGCACGCATGCAAGCTCTGCACATAAGCTCTGCGAGGTGCTTCCTATCTGGGCAAGAGAACGGTTGATTCAATCCCACTCAATTATTTGTCCATTAAGCAAGAAGAAAAGGATAGCCTATATAAAATGGTCCAAGTAATGCTCTGCTGTGAAAACTTGGCGGTCTTTACTATTCAGCAGATGAGCACTCAGTGAGTGAGTTCCTTTGTACAAAACCTGATTTTTAAGTGTTGAAATCTGCTGGAGAGCATCCTTCCATGCCTGGAAGCGTAAAACTCTTAAAGTTTTTTGTGAAAGGGATAATTTTTTGATGAGTATTTGTACTGGACATGGCACAAGGCCCAGTGTGAGATAAGATTTTTTTTGAAAGCACAAGATTGCCAAGCTTTTTCCAATTGTGGATAGCTCTCTCATTGTTTCTTTCTTTAGAAAAATGGAGTCTGCTACATTTAAAAAGGGTCAGAAGAGTGAAACTGGTATAGCAGAAGCTGAAGAGACAGAGGTTCTGCTGCAATCAGAGCACAGTCAAAGCAGGCCCTTACTGAAAGTGTTTTGGAGCATGTTTGGAACCTATTTCCTTCTCAGCACTGTCTGCTTAGTTATCTGTGATGTCTTCTTGTTCTCCATCCCAAAGGTACTGAGGTATGTGCATGGATAATGTATTTCTATCACATGTACAAGATTGCTGTGTGCACGAGCTCACGTAGAGACATGTATGGCAGCACTGAGGGGGACACACAAACACCTTTTGAAATCTCCTACTGCTGATGAAAAGAACTGGATTATCATTTGTGCTAAGCCCACAGTCAACTCAGTGGGGAAAAACCCCAAACCACTGTGTAAAGCTGTGCACACTTTCTCCACTGCTGTATCCCAGCAGTGGAAGGGACGGGCTGTACTAAGCCTTTTGACAACTGAACTAGAGCAGGAGCGAGTTGTTTGATGGTTCTGTCACATCATTTGCACCATCTGTCAGCCCCTTGCTGTAGTCTAAAGGCTCCATGTTCCCTGACTAATTCTAAAGAGCACAGCTGTGCATCCTACACAGCTGAAGTAGCTTCTTTAGTCAGTTGACATAACGCTTTGTGGATTGTGTTGGCACCACACGAACCTGTCTTACAGTATATTTTCAAGGGCAAAAATCAATCCTTAGTCATTAAGATTAAGAGACGTTCTGGAAATATCAATGACTTCCTTAGATTATGGCTCCCAATTTGCATAGTTCTGACAGATTCAGTTCATTCAGGAGCCATCCTTAGCATTGAAAATGAGATCTCCCCTGAGAAGATGCTGAGATGAGAGATTGCTTCAAGCACAAGAGTGGCCAGATGTCAAAAATCAGGATACTATATGACACAGGATACTTGGCAGTTTTTCCAATTCTTCTGCTACTTTATCGATAAACATCAGGCAGAGAGAGTACAGAATAATCCCTGGAATTTCTGCATTTTTGTGTCTCTGATATTTCATCAGTTCTACATGGATTCATCAACAGTTTACTCCCATCTTGCAGTCTTTTCCTGGAGTTCATTGAAGATCGAGAAGCACCTAGCTGGCACGGCTATTTCTACGCCTTCACTATGTTCCTTTTGGCTTGTCTCCAGACTCTGTTTGAACAACGATATATGTACATGTGTCTTGTTCTGGGGCTGAGACTGAAAACTGCAGTAACAGGGCTTGTGTACAGGAAGGTGAGTCTGTAACTCCCTTTTCAGCCTCATTTTTTTCTAGCCCTGCATTAGTGGTTATGACATTGTTGGTACATTGTTCTTAACAATATTAGGGGAGATGTTATTAGACACTACTTTTAGGATGTAATTCTGTGCTATATTCTTCTCTGAAGAGTACATGGGAGGTATTTTACTATTTATTTTTCAAATCTTGTCTCTGGAGAAAAAAGCAACATAAACTTTCTTATGTTGTAGATTATGGTTGGGGAACGGAGTAAATTCTTCATCTTAAAGTAAAGTCACCGATCCCAAGGCAACAGCATGTTTTCAGTACCTGGGATTTGACATTTTTTCTCCCTCTCTTTTTTTTTTTCTTTCTTTCTGAGGAAAAGAAAGTTGTTTGATTTTTGGAGCAAAGCTGCTGTTTGACAATGCCTTTCCTTTCTTCTCTACCCCGTCTAGATCCTGGTTATGTCAAATGCATCAAGGAAAGCAGCAACAGTAGGTGAAATTGTTAATCTGGTATCTGTTGATGTCCAAAAGCTAATGGATCTGATTATATATTTTAATGGGACCTGGCTTGCTCCTATTCGGATTATCATCTGCTTTGTCTTCTTGTGGCAGGTAAAATATGATGACAGTGCTTATCAATCCCTTTCTATTCTAGGTATCAAAAGAAAAAGGAGTTTTCCAAATTCTGCTTAGATCTTTGCTGGTTTGAATAACCTGAAATTGCCATCTTTTTCTTTGCTCATTCTGTAGCATGGTAGATTCACTTTTCAGAAGATATTTTTATTGGTATAGAATCCTTACCTGATCCTTCACCTTCTCACCTGTGTACTTAGCATTCAGTCTCTTTCAGGGAAAAGGCTGTGAGTATGGTTATTCTGAGCTGACTGATAAACTTCTGCCTCAGATTGTCCTCTGTCACCTCTCTTTTCAACCAAAATGCGGCAGCCCAGTGCAGGCTGAGAGGCCAGTTCCAGCTCCTCAGCATAGTTACAGAACCTAAGGGGAATGGTCTGAAATAGCAACATGACATACTGCATCCTGGAGCCAGATTACCACAAGACCAGTGAAACAGTTTGAAGCAAAGTTCTATGATGTTCAAAAAGAGTATTGGATACATCAAATTTCATAGGTGTTGAGGAGTTTAGCAAAGAGAGAGCAAAGCCCGAATTAGAAATACAGGATAATAATCTAAATGACCCCTTTCCCCCCCTAATTTGATGTATGGTATTTTCTCAGCAGGACAAAGCCCTGTTTCTTAGTCCCTTTTTTTTTGGCAGCTCACCAAAGGAAGTACAAGAACTATCAAGACAGTTGATTCCCAGGAGCTTTCCAGAGGCCTTTTAGATCTTCCTTTGCTAACCAGGATGGACTGTGCCTTGTTCCTGGCAGGATACATACCTTGGAAAATTAGTAGTCATGGTTTAGACTATTGGAAACTCTTCATCCTGTTTCTAGTGATGCTGACAAGCTGACTGTGGTTGCCTGTAGTTGGAGCATAATTCACACTTTGTTTGCTAGTGTTCATAGACCATTTGTGTAGAGAATACTTTTCTCTCTTTGTGCGTGTACCAGCACTCACCTCTAGCAAACATAAGCCATCTGTAGAGAGATATAACTAAATCATGAGAAACAAGTTCTCTATTTTGATACGCGAGTCATTGTGAGCTCTGGTATCCCAGAGGTGTCCCAGGAGTATGTGGCACAGTATAATGCTGCCATTTCATCTCGCTGGTTGGTGTAAATTCAGACAAGCTGGGTTATTCATGCTGCAAGAATAGTTTGTTGAGGGTTTGGCTTTGGTTTTTAAACAAGCCCTGGTTTTGTTTGGGGTCACTTCCTGATGGCAGCCACGAGATGTCCTCCTTAACACATGCAAGAACAGATGGGCAGGAACAGAAATGACTTGCCAGCATTCTTCTGTCAGCACTAATCTGGTTCCTAAAAGGGAAGCAAATAAATTCAGCAGAGCATGATGACAGGAGTTACCCCGCCTGGCAAGTTAACAGGCCACGGTGCTTCAGGAGCACGCTGCCCAGGAAAGGCAAAGGCAAGACTAGAGAAAGCCTTGGCCATGAGCGATCTTAGGTGTAAGTTCAAATAAGAGGGAAGGTGAGCGAAGGGGAATGGAAAACAGTCGTTTCTAGTATCACCAGAAGTTCTTCCTTTCTTTTCTCTCCTGGCAGCTTCTTGGGCCATCTGCCTTGACTTCCATTGCTGTATTCCTTTTTCTCTTGCCTCTGAATTTTGTGATCACCAAGAGGAGGACTCAGTTTCAGGTACATTTTCCTTCATAAAAATGAAGCAGGTTACTGACTTGAGTTATGCTAGGATACTGCTTTTAAATCTAAGTTAAGGCTGCCATGCTCTTCCAGGAAAGGATCGCATGGAACTCAAGGCTACTGATGATTACAGTAGGCATGCATGTTGGAAACAAAAAAATGAAACAGTAGTGTACTGAAGCATATCACTAATATTCAACATCAAGTGATGGGTTAATATTTATTATTCATGCTGATCATGACTGTCTGAAGGAACATAGGGGGATTTGAAACCTGCAGTTTCTTGAAGTTTTGAGTAAGCTCTTACATGTTCAGTCTTTTACCTTGTTTGCCCATCCTTTCTGTGTTTTTTATTTTTTGCCAGTAAAAATAAACCTCTGAAGATGAAAAGTAAAATATTTCCCAGCCTGGAAGCTGGGAAATTCATAAGCAAAACCACATACATAGCTCAGCTACAGGGAAATTTATTCAGAATTCATGGGCAGAAATAGGGTGGGTTTTTTCAGAATAATTGCACCATTAAACATTCAATGTATTAAATGATAAAACTCAAACATTTATTACAGGAGATCCAGATGAAACATAAAGATGAGCGGGCTAAACTCACCAATGCCATTCTCAGCGACATTAAAGTAATCAAACTGTATGGCTGGGAGAAAACCTTCATGGAGAAGGTGTTTGGTATCCGGAAGCAAGAACTTCAGGCCCTAAAAAGATCTCAGATTCTCTTCTCAGCATCTCTAGCTTCTTTCCATTCATCAACTTTCCTGGTGCGTGGTTCACCTTCCTTCATAAAACATCTGCTGTGACTTCCATTTCTCTTTGTACCCCTCTCTGGACAGATTTTTCCTGTGGGACAGCTAAGGGAAATGTCTGCCCAGAGGAGTTGGTGGTCTCACAGGAGTTGCTGAGCCCCAGTGGAATTGGCCACACAGACATTTACACTGTTCCATGGAGAAGTCGCCTGGTCTGGTAGCGGGCTCTAGGCAGACCAGCCTGCTTTGCAAGAACCACCACACACAGTCAGCAGCTGCACAGGCCACTTTTGCACTGGCTGTTGCAGCTCAGCCATACGTGTTTGCAATGGGAAATGGCTGTGCTTTCACCTGGCTGTGGTTGCAGTACCAAAACTGCCTTAAAGCAGAACAAACATCAAGTGATCAGACTTGGTTTTGTCACCAACATGCAAGACCTTTGCCTATGATATTTGCAGGATGGGTACCGTGTATATGGGTGATAGCCTGGATTTAACTAAATGGGTTCCAGAGTCCTTAGGAAGGGGCCTTTCACCCTTGAACCATTCTTTTCCCTTTCTGAAGCAAACGATTTGCTTTTCCTTTGCTCCCTTTCAGATTGCATTTGTCATGTTTGCTGTCTACACCCTGGCAGATAACACACACGTCCTGGATGCTCAGAAGGCCTTTGTATCTTTAACCCTGATCAACATTCTCAACACTGCGCACTCCTTCCTGCCATTTTCCATAAACGCTGCTGTCCAGGTTAATCGCAGGCTGTGTTCCTTTTTCTCTGGCCATAAGTGGTTTTTTACATATCACCATTAACAGGTAAAGGTAGGGATTTCTTAGGGCTTTGGACATCAGGGCTAGCTATTTAATTGCTACTGTGAAACAGTGAAGTGCAAGGACTTGCAGCTAAAGGTACTTTGTAGTATTACTTTTCAGAAAGGCTCCATATATTGACAGGTCACCAAGAGCAACGCTGAAGTCTTTTGGAGCCAATCACAAGGACCATTAGATCTCAGAGGTGCTTCCAGTTCTGTTTTTAGTCACAGAAATCAGAATAGATGGAGCAAAATTTCCATGGGAGATCAGTGGAAACCCTGCTAGCCAAGGCCAGAGAGAAAAGCAAGTCATTGTTGAGTAAGAAATTGGGAAATTGCACTTCTCTCCTTAAGATGAGTGTCACATCTTCATGTACAGAAGCAATCACTGCAAAGATTGCAGGATAAATTGAAGGGCAAGGTCCTGCACGTGGGTCAGCACAATCCCAAGGCTGAACAGAGAATGGATTGAGAGCAGCCCTGAGGAGAACTTGGGGGTGCTGGGGAACAAGAAGCTCAGCACAATCCGGCAGTGTACACTGGCAGTCCAGAAAGCCAACTGTGTCCTGGGCTGCATCCCCAGCAGCATGACCAGCAGGTCGAGGGGGGGGATTCTGCCCCTCTGCTCTGGTGAGACCCCCCTGCAGTGCTGCATCCAGCTTGGGGATCCCCAGGACAAGGACATGGACCTCTTGGAGCGAGTCCAGAGGAGGCCACAGAGACGATCCGAGGGCTGGAGCACCTCTGCTATGGAGACAGGCTGAGAGAGTTGGGCTGGTTCAGCCTGGAGGAGAAAAGGCTCTGGGGAGACCTTGGAGCCCCTTCCAGTCCCTGAAGGGGCTCCGGTAAAGCTGGAGAGGGGCTGGTGGCAAGGGCAGGGAGTGACAGGACAATGGCCTGAAGCTGCAGGAGGGGAGATTGAGATGAGATCTGAGGAAGAAATTCTTCCCTGTGAGGGTGGTGAGGCAGTGGCACAGTTCCAGCCCCATCCCTGGCAGTGTTCAAGGCCGGGTTGGATGGGGCTTTGGGCAACCTGGGCTAGTGGAGGGTGTCCCTGCTCATGGCAAGGGGTTGGAACTAGATGGGCTTTGAGATCCCTTCCAACCCAGGCCATTCTATGATAATTGGAGAAAAAAGCACCAATTTCTCCAAACAGAAGAGAAAACGTAGGGAAGAATATGGGTTTTTGCTAAGCTAAGCAGAAATAAAGGCAGTTAACATTGGAAGAGCTGCATTTGTCCATCTAAGCCTACAGCATCTGCAACAGCACCTAGTCAGCCGTCTAAGAGGGTCTTCAAGTTGGGTCTTCACTTTGGGTTTTAGCTCCCTTTCTATTATAAAGCTTATTCTTTTGTGTGCTTCTTCATTTCAGGCCAAAGTTTCTTTAAACCGCTTAGCAGCTTTTCTGAATCTGGAAGAACTGAATCCTGAGAGCTCAAGCAGGAACACTTCTGACAGGGGTAACTTTTGTGTTAGCATTGTTGTCTTGTAAGAGCAGTAGCTTCCATTGTTCAGCTTCCACTCTTAGGGTGCTTACCATCATCAAGAGAGAAAAATGTTTGCCCCTTACTGTCACCTTATCTCTTCAGCCTATTTATTTCTAACAGTGAAATCTAATGTGGTAATTAACCCCTTCTTTTCATACTTAAGATTCATTTTATGTAATATAAAAACACACTGACACATAGTCATATAAACAGGGATGTTTCTGTACCTACCTTAGAATTTACAAGTGTTCTATTTCTCCTTGTATTTCAGTAGAGACAAGCATCACCGTAAGAAATGGCAGTTTTTGCTGGAGCAAAGAAACTGCTTGTCTTAGAAGGTAAAGACCTACCTTAGCCATCTCAATTCTGTAGGTCAGGGTGGATGCTGAATGAACGAATTCCTCAGGGCCTAAGTGAAACCAGTGTGGAATATCTAGAGGCTTCTGAGTTTGCTTCATGTTTCATGTTGAATTCTGAAAATTATCAAGTCAGACAAAATGTAATCTTGCTTTTATGCTTAGAAGCACATAAATGGGAAAGTGCCTGGATCTGGATGTTGCCTTAATATATGGAGACTGCTTTCTTTACCTAATTTTCTTGTCCAAATATGAAATTACAGTAATTAAAGTCAAAAAAAGTAGAATTGATAGTATGTGGGTATTATATATGACATCACTACATGCTTATTTCAAAAGGCATTGCAGTTTTAGAGAAGAAACAGTGTTGAAAAGCTCTGATGTTCCGGAATGTTTTCTATCCAGTGCTTTGGGCTAGCCTGCCTCCGGAGTAGGGACCTGGGTCCTGGATCTCGGTCTGAAACTCAGACAGGGACGTGGATGACAACTTTGTGGTTGGAGACACCTTGGAAGGGATGACTCCTGTTCTGCTGCAAAAAGTCAGCATGACAGGAAGAGTAACCCTGTGCAGCTGAGGCCTCCAGTATGAAGTTGGGGGGCGGGGGTAGTTGGTGTATTTTTATTGCTACAAAACAATAACAAGAATTTTGGTCATTTTCCTTTCAGAAAATGTATCTAAAAGGTGATAAGAGACTAATCTTTTCTCTATAGGATAGATCTTAATGTGCCCCAAGGCTCCTTGCTTGCTGTAGTTGGCCAGGTGGGTGCTGGAAAGTCCTCCTTGCTGTCAGCGTTACTTGGTGAGCTGGAGAAGACTGACGGCTGCGTGGCCATGAAGGTAAATTTTTCCCTGAGCATTTGTTTCTAATTAGGCTCTCTTCAGGAACAGTAAGCTGTTAACCACGGTATCAGGTACTTGATGAAACCCCATTTAATGCTGAATTTAAACAAAGGCTGTATGTAGCAGCCTGCTTTCAATTATCTAAAGGTGCTTAGGACCTCTCGAATGAGCCTGGCCCTTGGGAACGGGAACTGGAACAGGACTTCAAAGATCCAGTTACATTTCCCACCTGACAGTGAGCTGAAGTGGCATTCTGGTAAATCATGACATGTACTTGCACCTCTGTTTCCTCCTCTATAAGATGATAAGAGTGCAGACTCATATTTTGCAAAGCCCTCTGAGACCTGTCAATGGTGATGATCATTCCAGACTTCTAGAAAGCTAACTGGGAGGCTTCTTCAAAGACAGGTTCCCACAATGTCAAGTGGAGCTTATGAAAAAGATCGTTAACATTCTTCCACTTCTGTTTTTATAGGGCACTGCAGCTTATGTCCCCCAGCAAGCTTGGATACAAAATGCTTCAGTGGAAGATAATATTCTCTTTGGGAAAGAGATGGATGAAGCCTGGTTCAGTAGAGTGATAGATGCTTGTGCACTGCAGCCTGATTTGGAGAGCTTCCCTGCAGGGCAGAAGAGTGAAATAGGAGAGAAGGTACTGGCTTAAGTTTATATTTTGGCCAACTTTTCCATGAGTAGCTACAACTTCGGGTGTCCTGCTTAAAACCTACAGAAGGACTAAACTTGCAGGAGGCAGGTGCTCAGTAATTTCTGAAAGGTCGGGCCATGATTTAACAGGGTCCAACGCCCACCTCCAGACAGTTAACCTAACCAGAGATACAAGAGATGCCGAAGACAAAATCAACCGATCCAGGTCATTCTTGGGGCCTTTTGCAGGAGAGTGGAGTTGCTCAAGAGAATCTGCCTCTGCATCTCAAGAGCCCTGTTTGGAGGGAGGGAGAGGAGAGAGATGCACTGATTTAAAAATAGGGAAGTCATAAAACCTCAGTGTAAAATGGAGCCAACAGTTGGCAAATATGCCGTAGCTTTGGCATAAATGGTGTCAATACATTTTTGCAGGGAATAAATATATCTGGAGGGCAGAAGCAAAGAGTGAACCTTGCTCGTGCCGTGTACCAGAAGGCTTCCATTTACCTGCTAGATGACCCCCTCTCAGCTGTTGATGCCCATGTTGGACAGCACATTTTTGAACATGTTCTTGGACCCAACGGCTTACTGAAGGACAAGGTATGCTATAAACCCTGAACGGTGTTGCTAGATGCTGAATTGTATTACTAGATTGCAAAATGTATCTAATTATCAGGGCCCCTGAAATGTTTCCAGTAAGATGATTACTGACTTTATCAAAGGCTCCCAAATTCTTTTTGCTAGAGGCAGCAGGCGTAGTACTGTTAACAACAGTGGGAGTGGAATGAGTAACCTCTGCAGCCCACACAGCACAGGGAAGTCCTGCAGTGAATCTTACCTGGGAGGAGGAGGACTGAAAAGTTAGGTTCTCCTGAAAGACTGTCTTTACCCTCATGCAAACCACATGCCTAGTTCCAGCCTTACTTCTACAGCACGTTTATAGTTCTTTGGTCTTCCGTCAACGTTATCCTTCTCCCTTTTTGGAATTTACTTCTAGTGTAGTTTGGACGAGCTGCCTGATCTGTTCCAGCTCATTGTATCTTATCATAATGTCTAATCCCATCACTTTTGAATAGTTCAGTGGCGCCTTCCCAGTTCTCATCACCCGAACTTCAGTCTGAAAATCCATCCTAAACACTTCTCTTCCATTCTTTTTTTGCATTGGTTGCGTTTTGTTACTCCTTGGTATTTCTCTGCTGTCAAGCAATCTGGATAATAAATGTGTTTACATGAGAAGGCAGCTCTGTTTGTTTCATGGTGTAAATTGCCTACAAATACTTGATTTACTTTCACATTGTAGAAGGAAAATAGGTAATTTCTTTCATAAAACAGGTATGTCTGATTACGAATATCTTTCTCTTCACATGTAGATTGGTTGCAAGTATCAGAATGTAATTATCGTACTGACATGTAGAAAGACTGGCAAAAAAAGCAGGTATCAGACTTAAGCAGTACTCAAAGGGCTTGGTTGTACATTAGAAATAGATAACGCCAATTTGTTATCTAGGGGAAAATTATTTTTCTTACATCCTTTCCTACGTGTAATTATCTATACAAACATGCTCAGAAGTGTAAATGAAGAGGAGCTGCACTCTATTCAGGTTGACGAAGTTCTCAGACACAAATTCAATTCTGAAATATTGATATCAGTGACAATAAATGTGACATACTCTTCAGTTAACATCATTCTATTTAAGAGCTTCACCCTGAGGGGGGTCCATAACGTGGAACTGGTCAGTGAGCCAAGCCAATTTCCTCCTGCACACAGGGTGCTAGCCTGGGACTTCAGGCTTCGGTTCCCATCCTAACTCTTATTCTCTACGTAACACAAAGCGAGTTGGCTCACCCCTCCCTCCACTCCGAGTTCTGCACTTTCAAAATGGCCACAAAGCTGTGCTGCAAAGATAAACTTCATCAGAGAGACTGTCAGAAGTGACAGGAATAAGTAACGAAAATATCTCCAAGTTAGTAAAAATCATAGCTCACACAGAGTACAGGTCTTTCTTCAGAAGACAACTGACTGCAACAGCTCAAGTGAGCCGGGAAACACCAGAACGATTATAACTGTTCCCTCTTCATTCAAGCAGACTCGTGTGCTGGTGACTCATACAATCAACATTTTGCCTCAAGTGGACAACATTGTTTTTCTGGTGGATGGAATGATCTCAGAAATTGGTTCCTACCAAGAACTTCTACAGAGAAATGGGGCCTTTGCAGAATTTCTTCATTCACACCTTACTGCCGAAGAGAAGGCAGGCGCTGGTTTTCCAGGTAACCCAAATGAGCTGGAATCATTCTTCCTAGGTCTATCAGTCAATTAATATTATTCTTAACATTAAAGAATGGGGGAAGGGGGGGTCTGCTGCTCTTCACAGTTGGGAAGAGGGAAAAGAGACTAAAACTGGAAAAGCCAGTCTTACATTTGTTCTATTATGGACATTTAAAGCTGAGATCCAACTGCAGTAAGCTGTCGCTTTGTGTGGGGAAAAAATAGGCCTGTCAAATTAGCTAACTCATCACCTCAAAATTGGTTCTTGAATAAACAGTTCCATATTAGTAGACAACAGTCATGCAGTAAACAGAATTACCCACTATATGTGCTGTTCTTCAAGCCTCACCTTGATATTTCTACTCTTAGAAACAATTCTTTGTAATGAGTATTTCCTCTGTATTACCAGTCTCTCAAAGGCTATACAGGACAAAACGAGATTCTAAAGCATTTAGGAAAAAAAATGCATGTATTTCACAGCTATAGGAGACACCAAAGGCATCATCCCCTCTAGAAATGGTCCGTCACAGGAGAAGCTCTTTAGGTAAGCTTAAAGTTCTCTCAGAAACTGAAGACCTTGCTCCAAAAGCCCATACAAGCCTACACAGAGGCTTTTACCAAGTATGATACAGGTTTAGGATTGAGCTGTAATTTAATATTAAGAGCAAACGAGCAAAACTCAAGAATAGGTAAGGAACTGCTCTTGAATGTGGAGGTTCACTGATGTTTTCTCCCTATTTCACAAGAGGCCAGAATTTGTTCCAGAGCTCATGTACAAGGCACATCGATACATTTGCTTGCCATTCATTTCCCCGTGGGGCTGCAAGGTCTGACTCATTTCAAGCCAGGCAAAAGTGAAAGCGTAAAGCCTCTGCTTGTCAGTACCGTGACAGAGCCCAGTCCCCGTCGTAAATACGGACATTGGTTGGGGTCACTCTGGAGGACCCCAGAAACTGCAACCCTCAAAATGGGCATGAAGTAGGTGTGGATGGGTAAGGAGATCCAGCTTTAAAATACTGCTTTGGCTGAAAATCGAAAGGATTTTTGTTTTCTTTATGAAGTGCGATGGGAAGGGAGACCATTCCTGTAAGTCAAGACTGCACCACTGCTGCAGCCACCAGAGGAAGATTAACCACGGGAGAGAAAACTCAGCACGGCAGGGTAAGCACAGCACCCTCCTGACACCAAGGACGCATGCCATGGTTTTACTACTGACCCGCTCACGGCAGGCAGGTCAGCTCACTGCCCAGGTTAAACCAGCGCAACTCCAGGGAAGGCAGCTGAGCTGTACGAGTTTGCCCTATAATTGAGACAAAGTCATTTCAGAATTATTTTACATAGCACGTTCTGTGCAAACTGTATCTCCCTGGATGCCCCAATCAAAGCATTGGTTCTGCAATAGGACTAATGCATGTACATTGCTGAGAGCACATTATGGAAATGAGGGAAAAAAACAATTTGACCGTTTGAGGAGAGAGATCCTGATGCAAGAGTTGACCTGAAGGGGGAAAGCACACTGAGGTGGTAGTGAGGGGCAGGAGAGGACAGATTACAGGGCACTGTAATCTTGAATCTGTCCACAAACTTTTGAGGCTGGTGAGAATGGGCAAAGAGGCACATCACTGTTCTCATCTTGCCCAGGGAAACACCTCAAAAGGCTGTGGCAAGGAGAGTACCATGAAAGGAAAGCAGCAGACGGGGGATTCCAGCTAGGAGGAGTTGGGCACGGATGAGGTGTGTATTCAGGGCACAACGTGGGGAGGAAACAAAGAGCTGAGGCTACACACGGGTACTGGGAAGAGAGGAGTAAGAAGCCAGACACAAAAGGGAAGCACAAAGGGAAGAACAGCGTTAGCCAGACTGGGATCTCCTACCTCTGCCAATCAGCAGTTACTCACACAAGCAGTCAGCGAGGTACAGGATCGTTCTCACCCACACCGACAGGAAATGAACACCACTGCCCGGTGGAAGGAAAGCCTTATGTGCGTTCCAGCAGTAACACGAGCCTATTGCAGTAACGTTCATCAGTTGACAATAATCGCTCATTAACACCATGGATTTATTTAAGTATGGCTTCATTATTGATCCATGAGGAAAACAAAAAAAGCATTAGCATGGTTGCTACGGCCCGTGATATATAACTGAATAGATATGCCATAGCAAGTCAGTCCTTGTTTCAGAGTTGTTTGTGCTTGCCAACAAGCTTGACCCTCCCAACCTCTCCTCCTGTTTTTCCCCGATTGTTTTGCTCCAGGTTAATACTTCAATTTATGCAGCCTACCTGCAGGCGACAGGCTTACCACTGTGTGTGTACATCCTTCTGTTGTTCACGTCTCAGCAAGGTCTGTCATTTTCTCGTGGGTACTGGCTCAGCCTGTGGACAGATGACCCTGTCCACAACGGGACACAGCAGCACACAGAGCTGAGAGTTGGAGTCTTTGGTGCACTAGGAGTCATTCAAGGTTCGTTTAACGTGCTCACCTAATTCTTCTCTGTATTTCCATCTCCCTTACCCATATCCAGGACATTTCTTACAATATAAACAAGTGCATACCCACGGCCTCTTAGCCTCCTGGGCTTTTGGCACCAGCCCTAAAGGTTTGGCATAGGACCTAAAACTACAGACTCTGATGCAGAGATGTTTTCTAAGGGATCCGAACAATATTTCCAGTGTTAACTGCCTGAAATTCTACTTCATGGCATACTAGAATTGTTCTCCCGTGCCTTTCAGCAGACCATGATGAATAGTGTCTTCCTCTATATTTCCTGCTAGAATTAAGTGATCTGAGCTCCTAAAAACATTCAGCAATGGAAGAACTGCAACACTCTTATTTTTCTATCCTGCTCCCTTGGATCCAGCATCTTCTGCACATCTTTCTTCCTTTTATCCCTTTCTGTTCCTCCAGGATAAACAAATCATATCAAAGTGCAAGCAGTGGCTCTTCTTCATGCTGAATTAAATCTTGGTTTGGGTTTTTTGAGTGTAAAGAGAGAGAGAAAGAGAAAGTTGTGGAATTCTATGTTTCTTTAAATCTTTCACAATGGCCACAATTCTTTCAGTCACTCAAAAAAAAAAAAAAATCACTTGTTTTAGGACAGAACTCACAGTACTAAGTGAAAATCACAGTCTCACAAAGGGGAACTCCAAGGTGAGTTTGTTCAGAGCTAGTAACAATAATTATTTTTTATCTTGCAGCCCTTGTGAGATTTACCTCCACAGCAGCAGTCCTTCTGGGTGGTGTGCTAGCATCACACAAGCTGTTTCTGCAGTTGCTGAGGAACATTGCTAGATCACCAATGGTCTTCTTTGAGCAAACACCCATTGGAAACTTGCTGAACCGCTTCTCCAGAGAAATGGATGCTATTGATTCTGTCATCCCTGACAAGCTGAAGTCCTTGCTGGGATTCTTGTTCAACTTGCTGGAGATCTACCTCGTGATTATAGTGGCCACACCAAGGGCAGCGATGGCCATAGTGCCCCTGACTGTTCTTTATGCTGTATTCCAGGTAGGAGCTCGCAGAGGTGCACAGACAGGAGGGGCTGATGCAGCACGGCCGTGTCGCTGCAGAAAGCCTCCTTCCTTTCTTAGGAACAGAGCCATGCAGAAACTAGTTTCATCATCTGGAATTGCATTTGAACAGAAGTAACATCAGTGGCTCTTCCCACATCACCTCAGCCTTCCAGAGCTCACTAAGAGGCTTGTGCTTTTCTGATGTCCAGAACAAATCCACTTAGAGCTATATTCCTTCTCTCCGTTACTGTAAATGAAGTCAGAATGAGACCAAAGGCATTTTCCCTTTCCTCCAGAGTTCCTACACTGCTTTTTAATATATCCATGTATGCCATGCAGCTCTCCCACCGGGCTCTGAAACCTCAGATGCTTTGCCAGCTAAGACTGAACCTGAGGGAAGGGCAAGCAAGGGTGGAAGTACACCTCTGTTCTCCATCAAGCAAAGAGCTGGTCTACAGGAGGAAGTAAGCGTGAGTTTAGAGGCCATGTGAGTTCAGAGTACTCTGGCTGCTTTGCATCAACCAACCATGGGGCTATTCTTCATGAAGATAGAACACATCAGTAGAAACACTACCTCACCTTTTAAGGCCATCTCCTACCTGCACACTAGGTTTTACAAAACTAGGATAGTGTGTACTATTGCACTTACAGAGCCCTTCCCACATTTTCTGTGCAGCACCTCCATGCAGGTATAAACCTAATCACTTGCTCTTCCATTCCCTTTGTACCAGCACTTCTACGTCATCACCTCCTGCCAGCTGAGACGCACAGAGGCTGCCAGCAGGTCACCCATCTACTCCCACATTTCAGAAACTTTCCAAGGGAGCAGCGTGATCCGTGCTTACAAGGACCAGGAGAGGTTTATTTTGAAGAGCAATTTTCTAGTGGATGAGAATCAGCGAGTATGCTTCCCTGGAGCCGTTGCTGACAGGTACAAATCTGCAGTGTGAAGAAAATGATAGTTTACTCTCGTGGCCTGGGTGAGTGGAGATGGCTGCTCTTGGGGCTTGGGTGGAAGTATGCAGAGGATGCAACAGTGGTGCGCAGTGTTTTGGGGGTGGGGTAGCCTCTGTCATTGGCACTGGCACTGCACCCCTCTCTGGCGATGTGCCCCTCACACGCCCGGTATGCTCCCATCTCTGTGGGGCCAGGGACGCACACATGCTCACACACAGCTAGAGGTATCACTTGGTGTCCAAAATGCAGGAAGCTGTAGTACACGGCCGGGGAGGCCCATCGCCATGGGACAGAGTGCACGTGGTGTGCGCAGAACCCATCAGACAGTAGAGCCATCAGCCACCAGTCGAGTGCCAGAAGGAGTCAGAGACGTTAGACCAATTCACCCAAGCAACTGGGTGCTGGCTGCTTGCATCCAACAGGCCTTGGAGAAAATCCCAGCAGACACTACAAGCCAACCAGTTTGGACAGACTGGAGCTGTTCCTGAGCTCAAGGTGGCTGGATAAGAGCAACCAGGGCGTGACAAGAGCTTTGTTGAGCATCCTGTACCCTGGCAGCTCCATAAGTGTTTAGCAAAGCAGTCATGGATTCTGTTGGGAGGAGGGAGGAGAGCACCCAGCAACAGCCCTGTGCTCTCCTCCTCTTGCAGGTGGCTGGCTACAAACCTGGAGTTCCTAGGCAATGGCATCGTGCTGTTTGCAGCACTGTTTGCAGCAATGGGCAGAGCACATCTTAGTCCCGGAACTGCTGGCTTCTCCATTTCACATGCTCTTCAGGTAACTCGGTGTTGAAGTTACACTGTGCTTGCCTCTCATCAAAAGCAACTTGCTTTTTAATTTCTGCTACCCTTTTAATTTCTAAGAAATCACAAACTATTTCTGTGGCTTTCTAGATGCCTTCTCCTACCAAAGCCTGCTGTCATTGCTGAAACCCAGAGCATGGGGAGCACTAGGCCCTTAGAGAATGCGCCGCCAACGCGTGTGCCAGCCTTAAGTGCCAGCATGCTCTGAGCAACTGAAGCAAGGTCTTCAGCGCCTGCCTTAGCTGCTTGTAGACTAGTTAGCAAAGCCTAAGAAACAGCTACGCTATCTTCTGGCATCTAGGTCAGCAGCATTTCATTCTCTATAGGCTTAGTGAGGAGCAGCTATGGGGTGAGCTGGCCGGGCTCTTTAAACACAGCTGTACAACCTTTCACAAGGATCCATGGTTAGTTTTTAGCCTTTTAAGGGATGATTTCTCAAGTAATTAGCTGATGAGGAAGTCTTTATAAACAAACAGTAAGAGAAAGTACCAGGTACCTCGCAAGCACAGATCAGGATGTATTTTATCGGCCCTGATGCTTCTGTTTGTTTCTGCTAGATAACTGGTGTTCTGAACTGGATGGTGCGCTCTTGGACAGAAATAGAGAACAACATCGTTTCTGTGGAGAGAGTGAGAGAATACGTGAGGACTCCCAAGGAGGTAGCTAACCAGCTATTGACCTCACTCGCAGAGGTGAACATCTCTGCAAACCAAACGAGTAACTTTTCTGTTCCACCTGGACAAACCCCCGAGTGTTCCCCTCCTAAAAGGCCAGTTACGTTTCCTTTAAAGAACTGCAGCCTTTGGTTTTTATCCAACTGACTAGACTTGTTTTATAACCTCTGATCATCATTATTTCCTTAAGTCATTAAGCATTAGATTGCCATGAAGATAGCTTCACTTGGTAACACTCAAGGAATGAGCCGTATTTTCTGCCCATATTTGGAGCACGTACTTATTGTGTGAGTTCCGATGCAACTCTCTGATGGCTGCTAGATAGCCTTTTAGCCACTAAAGTCTCCAGTGTGATCATTTTTGTTCTGTAATCATTAGAATTATTTCTCCATGTGCTGCCCTGAGATCCTACTAAAGGAGACTTTCACAGCCTTGTTTACAGGGGCACATAAATCTTTTTTTATTGAGCCAGTCATAATGTCAGAACTCTGACATGCAAACAAATGTTTATCTCCATTTTTAGTTAAGACAGCTGGCATCTTTGCATAAAGTAAGAAGTCAACACTTGCCATATGAAACTTAGAGGCCTTTTTCTCTTTTGGAAAGAGTAAATAGATCAGGGGTATTTGGCACAGACGTCTTCATAGACTTCCCATTTCAGTATAGCCACTTGATTTGGTAATTTAAATCAGCTTTACACATGGCTGTTTGTTTTCATCTATTTAGGCACCCTGGACTCTGAATGGCAAACTTCAAGATCAAGTTTGGCTCACTGAAGGAAGAATTGAATTTAGAAACTACAGTTTGCGATACAGGCCAAATTTGGAGTTAGCACTGAAGCACGTCACTCTGACCATCAGTGGGCAAGAGAAGGTAAGCAAGCTGCGTGGTTCAGAAGAGCCGCAAAGGGCGAGAGCGCTCCGCAGCAATAGAGCTGGGCGGATGCAGCCCCTGCCCTACACCAAGGTACAGTCAGTCACTTGTAAGTGTGAAAGCCGCAGTGAGGTATGAGCCCATCTGTCACGCTGCACGCCTCCTCCTCCTGCAAAGTGCTTCCAGAATTGCTGCATACACGAGACGTTCTTCTGAGTGACATTTCATTTCACAGAAGGTTAGCAGAGTTACAGCAAAGGAATTTGACTTTTTAAATCTAGTGCCACATCAAGGCCCTGTTCTAGCTGCTGCTGAGTCTTGTAGCTATTCCTCCCAAAGGCTTTCAAGATTCCTTTTCATATAAAACAATTACAGATCATAAATGATTCCCTTTAAGAATGTATTGCTAGACTACGTGAATTTGGAACAGCCCTGAAGATTTGATCCATGCAAAGCTGTCTCTCTCCAAAAGGCCAGGAGGAACTACATGACAGGTCTGTCCAGCCGTGGAAAACAATCAACATCGAAACCAAAAGCTTTCCGTTGCGCTTTACAGATCGGCATAACTGGAAGGACGGGAGCTGGGAAATCTACCCTTGCTGTGGGATTGCTGCGATTAGTGGAAGCTGCAGAAGGAGCAATCCTAATTGATGGACTAGATATTGCTCAGCTAGGTCTCCATGACCTTAGAACCAACATAACTGTCGTTCCCCAGGTATGAAATTCATTTCCAAATTGCTTCAGCAATGTTGTAAGACTGAACACCGAGAAGGGTCTGTAAAGATTCTGTGAGCGGAGGGACATTCCGAAATTTCAAAGTTGGCAATAACCTCAGGCCACGCTGGCCTCCCATGCAGTGTAACGTTAGCCACAGAGGTGCACCCAGCAGGGAAAACCCGAGAGTTTATCATGCATTTCAGGAGGTTTTTGTACTGTCTCTGTGCTCAGGATCCAGTTTTGTTTTCTGGCTCTCTAAGAATGAATCTCGACCCGTTAAACCACTACTGTGACGCGGCCATCTGGACAGCTCTGGAACTGACTCACCTCAAGAACTTTGTTGCAGATCTGCCGGATCAGTTGGAACATCAGTGCAGTGACCAAGGGGAAAACCTGAGGTACCTGGGCTGCAGAGAGAGGCAGGGCAGTGCCAGCCCGTGGGCTAGGAGAACGTACAGCTAGTGGGACAAGGTGTCTCCTCAAATTCAAAATAAAAAATGGTGCCCAGACAGCAAATTGCTGCAGTATTGTCCTGTTTAGCAGCATGAAATCAAATCATAAGTTGCCAAGCGGAAGGCTTTTGAGACTTGTGGCGGCTTGTGTTTGTGCAGTACTTACAGCCCAGGAATCCTGTTCCAAGGGCAGATCCCCTGGGTGCTTCAGTAATACACTCCCTGCTTCCTTCTGTTGTTCCATGCTGCCACTCGCAGTGCCGCCAGCCTCGATCACCCTTTCAGGGAAAGGAAACAATCACCTTTTCGATACTATTTTCAAATTAATTACGTATTCTGACCCCAGGGAAAGTGACTACTGCTCTCGGTTTACCATCCCTGCTCTTACTTGCAGCGCTGGTCAGAAACAGCTGGTTTGTCTGGCCAGAGCACTTCTTCGGAAAGCCAAAATCCTCATTCTAGATGAGGCCACGGCAGCAGTAGATTTAGAAACTGATCTTCAGATCCAGGCCACCCTGAGGACTCAGTTCAAAGACAGCACAGTGTTAACAATAGCTCACCGGCTCAACACCATCATGGACTGCGACAGGTAAGATCTTCAGCCGCTTTCCTGGGGAGGAAGGCAGACACGGGTGACCGGCGTGAGCTAGACAAACCAGAGAGCTTTAGTGAACAGCAGCTTCATTTCTGTCCTTTGCTTGTTTAACCCTCAAAGCTTTGCTTTAGAGATTGTAGGAGCTCTCCTACATCAGCTAGGCACCAGTAGGTTGATCGGAGATCATGTATTCCCACATGATGTATTTCATGCTGTGTCATACCCCTTTTCCCCCACTGACAGTGAAACCATGGCGACAGCTCTTTGCTTCATCTTAAAATCATGAAGCTGAAATACTCGTTCACAAATCTGACTCCAGCCTCAGTTGCCAAAAAGCTCTCCTCCCGCAAACACGGTACTTGCATAGTCACTCCGCAGAAACCTATTTCTATCCCACAGCTGCTTCCCAGCCGAAAAGCTACTGGAAAGCTTGGTTGAATAACGAGTACTGAAATTTATTTTAGAAATAAATAGAAATAACTAAGTTTATTACAGCTGCTGGTGTATCCCCAAGCTTACACTGCTGTTTTAATGTTCACAGGATTTTAGTCTTGGAAAATGGTCAGATAGCGGAATTCGATACTCCGGAACGCTTAATAGCTCAGAAGGGACTGTTGTACAGACTGATGGAAGAATCCGGCCTTGTGTGACTCACTGACAGACTATACCACAACGCCACCACTACCAGGAATAATTGATCTCGTAATTGAGTTGTTGTCTTGGTTTCACTCTACAATGCCTGACTCTCAACCAAATCTTGTTTGAGCAATAACTGCAGTGAGGAGATGAAAAGAGAGGACTTGGGATACACATTATTTCCATTGGAAACTTAGCAATTCCATTTTCATTCTGTTTCCAGATACCAAAACCTCACTCTTGTATTGCAAATGAGCCAGAACTTAAACACCTTGTTCCATTTATGGTATGAAAGCAAACAAGCCAAAGAAGAAGACCGCAGCATTTCCGATTCATGCTATAAATGGAGCCCAAATACACTGCCATACTTAAAGATTACACAGATTATTTTTAAAAGCCAACCAGATTTTATGGACAGCAAACAAGAATTTAACTGCTAGCAAGCAAACTCAACTGTTTACAGCTTGTCCTGAGTTCCAGGCAGAACACGTTTAGTCTCGTGCCAGTGTCTGAGGACTGCTCAGCTGAGCGCTGGTCTTACATGGTTCTTGCTCACCTGATCCTTTGGACGTTGCTCTAACAAACCAGCACGGCCGCTGAAAGCAAACCTTCCTGGGCTTCCCGCAGCGCCGAGGGGCTGCGCCCAGGGCCGTCCCCTGACTCTCCTCGGGAATCGCAACAAGGCACCGTGACAAACAGATCACACCGGGAGATGCTGCTGTCTACTGTGACTTTTGCTAAAGCATTTCATTTTCTAGAAAGCTGAAATAAAAACAGAATCAAGTGTTGAAACGGGTCCCCTCAGTATGCTAATTGAAGAGCAGTAAAAAGGAGGACCGGGTAGAGTGGCAGGACCCGGCCCAGACCAGCAAACCCAGCAGCTCCTCCCCGACAGCTCTTCCGCAGCCGCCTCACCCTTGTCAAGAGCAGCGAGGTTTCTGCGGGATGAGCCCCGAAGGCACAGGGTCCAACGCCTGCTGCCCTGCTGGTGCTCAGATACTCGGAAAGAGGCGCTTGTTCCCTCTGCTTTCTCTGAGCCTCACTCAAGGGCAGAGACAAAAAAAATTCAGACACAGGTTATGAGCGCTGTGAGGGTTTGTCAGTGGCTCTCAAACCCAGGAGCATTTTGAGCTAGTGAGATGTAAGTTCGGTAATTTCCTTCTTCCCTGGGGTCATGGGAACAGAAGTGCCCGTATGTTGCTGGGCGAGTCTGAACAGACATCTTAGTGTCCCAGCATCTCCCAGATAAACATCTCCCCTTCATTCCTAAGTTGGTAATGGAGAGAGAAGGCAACAGAAGGAGGAAATAATCAAAACGTGCTTTCACACGGGAGTCTTTGAACGGGCGCAGTTGTGCTGTTGGCTCGCGCAAAGCGAGAGCAAAAATACCATCGGCTTTCACGCATCAAGCGGTGCTGAACGGGCAAGAGCAAAGGGATTGCCAGGGCTACGCGTGACAACCCCCCGTGGTTCCGATGAGCCGGAGTCCCCAGCTTTACGTGCAGGCGGCTCTGTGAGGAGGTGACAAACCGGGAGCCTGGACGGGGGGGCGGGGGGGCCAGGCCTCCGGCAGCGGAGGCAGAACCCAGCACGGGGGTTTGGCAGCCAGCACCCCCGCGGCAGCGTCCCTGCTCACACAGCCACCCGCTGCGCACCCGCTCGGCCAGCTGAGCCCGTACAGGACTCCCCCGAATGGTATGAAATGAGGTCAGGAGCTTAATTAGTACTTTCACTGTTCCAGCTGTCTCCAGCCTGGACATCAAGAGTTAGGGCTTTCAATCCCAGGTTAATTCACTTTTTTTTTTGCTTTCCTTTTTCCTCCTCATTTAAGGCACTCTCAAACAAAATGAAAGCGCAGCATAGGTAGGAGAGAAAAATGACCTAAAAAAAGAGTCTTGTCCCCTGATTCCAAGTTTAAGGTAACACCAAAGTTGCTAAAGCTGGGAAACAAGACCGAAGGTGTCGTGCGTTGGCTGACACCAAGCTCACAGCAAACACAGAGTTGGGGAGTTGCACTCCCGGTTCCCTGCACGGGGGTAAGATGCAGAGGAACGCCAAAACGTTAGGGCGGCAGTGGCCCGGAGCACAAGCCGTGCTACCCTGCGGCCGAACCGCCGAAGGAGATCTCCAGGGAGGTCCCGAGAGCGGGATCAGTTTTGCAGAGGTAGCTGCGCTCACACAGCACCTGAAGAACAACCGGGCTGTTACCTGCAGGTGAGTCCCGAGCCGGCTTTTCGGCACGCAGCTCTTCCCGACGTGAGGCATCCTCCACGCTGCAGCCAACACCATCAGCCAGGACACAGCAACACGCACCGGAATCCGATACAGTGACTGCAAAGGTTTTCTTCTACTCTTTTATAAATTTTAACGCGTTTATAATAAATGTTAATGTTTAGTAGCAGCAGTAACACCACCAGGAGCTTCCCGTGGGCTGCAGCGGCACTCCCGTTGCTGCTGTGGGACGGCAGATGCAGCACAGCAGGAGCTGGACTGGTGTCACAGATCCTCCACGTTTTAATGAACAGATGGAGCGAAATGGTTCTGAGAGAGAGGAGAGCTTTGCTGGGAAAGACGAGGGTCTCTTCAAAGACTAGAACTGGCCCCTAGAGCCAGAGCAGGGAACGACGTGGGGAGAGGCTCAGCCTTTCTCTGGGTAAGAGCAAGGGTGCCGACTCCGGCCACTTACTTTCGGGCCTGACAGCTATTTGGCAAATTTTGCACAAAATACACATAAGTAACCAGCAACGCAGCTCAATAAGGTTTCCATTGTTTCTGCTGATCTAAATGAAATTAATTATGCCATTAAAAAAGAAAAAGGAAACCCATGGAGCTGGGCTTCAGCCGCTCGGTCAGAGCGCAAACCAACCCACGCAGAGGAGCGCACGACTGCCTGCTGCGGAGATCCTCCCGCGGGACAGACGTTCGCTCCTCCCCAGGAGGGTCTGCAGGAGGGGAACAGGATGAGGCCCGGCCACGGCCGAGCACTTTGGGGAACCCTGCACAGCTGGGTGAGGGTGCCCAGCTTGCCGCCGCCCCAAGGACTGAGCCGCCGGCTGCAGTACGCGCTCCGGGGACCTGCCGCCTCCTCTCCCGGATGCCATTTTCCAGGGCTGTCGGTCAGCCTTGCTGCGCGAAGGAGAACACGCGGCACCGTGGCAGGCAAAGCCGACAGATGGCTGCTGCAGGACTGAGCTCAGCGGCCGGAACTGCGCGTCGCAGCCCTGAACTTACTTGTGCCCCGTCAGCCGGGGGAAGGTCACGGCCCCGCGCCGCAGCAGCCCGATCCCGCTGGATGGCACCAGGCTCCGGTCCCGGATGCCGTGCGCCCGCAGGCTCCGGTGCGCTTACCCACCAGTGCTGCAAGCGTCCCAGGTCCTGCGTAAGCGTGAGGTCCGAACCACGCGCACCGAGATGAAAATGGGAAATAAGGAACATCTGCTGGTCCCGTGGCGGATTCCAGTTCCTCACCTGGCAGCCGGTCGTACCGTTTCCAGCAGCTGTTCCCAGTCACGCTGCGCGCAGGGACGGGTACCCGGCCCTCTCTTCCCCACCTGGAACGGGACCTCCCAG
>VXBL01005072.1:850482-903369 GCA_013400195.1 Aramus guarauna
GGCACCGCTCAGCTGTTCAGGTGGCTCTGGGTGCAGCAAAGGTCAGCTCAGACTGGCCTCGTGCGTAGCACTGGTTGGTTCGAGCTACACCCAGACCTGATATCCATCATTTTTATGGGGACAGACGTGTGGGATCAGAACTGTGACTCAACGCAGCAACAGCACAGAGCACCAGCAGGTATTCCATCTCCTGCAGCGCTGGGGCAGAACAGTTTGTGCTAGCAAGCGGATAAACACACAACCCGGGGAGAGCGCGGTGATGCGCAGTAACAGCCACATCACTGAGCAGAACGAGGGAAGCACACACCGAGCAGTCTTCTGACCCCTGGCTGCGCCGTGCAGGTGGTTATCCTGCAAAAACCAGCGTTTTGGACACGCAGGTCCCTGAGAGATCACAAAGAGCCCGTGAACAGGACACAGAACATCCAGTGACACCTCCCAGTGCACCCAGTTTGAGAGTGCAAATGCAGCACAAGCCATTCCTACAGACACAGCTCCACTGCAAACATTTTACACAGCCGAAGCATGATTCTGCAAGTTGTGTATTTCAGACAAAGCACGCTCCTGAGGGCAGTTCCACCCTTTCCAAGGGACTTACAGGAAGATGTGAAGGCTTGTAGAGCTCTGTTCATCGGGGAGCAGTGGAAAGCAGCACTTCCTCGAGGCTGAAATCCGCTTCCTCCAGGTAAGAACTCCAATCCCAGACCTGCAGAGTCCCCATCACACGGATGAGCTACACTAAACCCACGAGGCTTCTCAAAGGTACTTAAACCCTGTCTGCATCCCCTCACTGGACACTCTCAGGGGCTCGGCCCGAGGCAGGCGGTGGTGGTGGCAGCTGGTTTGCACAGGCAGGGAGAGGCGGGAGCTTTGCTGTGCTGCCCGTTGTGCACTGCCAGCGCTGTCTCCATTTTAATGCAGCTGAGTAAAGCGGTACCAGCCCCGCACCTCACCTGGCAAGCTCCTTTCTCTGCTCTGTACTCCCTTCCTCACCAACCATTTGCTCCAATCTTTCACTCTTCTGCCCATCGCAATGCTGCGTGAGCGTTAGGTGGCTCAAAACCCCTGAACTCCACCGAGGAAGCCAACGCCAAGCTGCACGCAGGCCCTGGGCACCACGGGCACCGCAAAGGTCCACGGCGCCGATGGGTCCTGCTCTACCGCTGTGTCGTTACTACTGGGTCTGCTCAGACTGCAGCGCTCGAACTACAAGGAGCCCTGAGACACGGCCCAGCCCCAGCACAGCACAGTTATTTGCACACACGGTTTCCTACCCGCCCTGACACCCCCAGGCATCAGCCTGGCTACGTGAGCACTACCAGTCATTTCTGTTTTCAGGGCAAAAACGCGCGCTGCCAAAGCTCAGCCTTTGTCAAATACAAAGCAAGAAGTGACACATCACGGGTTTTTTTCAGACGGTTTTTTACTGCAAGTTCTTTGCAAATATTTGTGTAGTCATTACAAAAAATACCAAAGAAAATTTCAGTCTATTTCATTTCAGAGAGTCATAATTTACAAAAAAATAAATAGTTTTACTCTAAAGACGACAATTGTCTAGTATTAAGGTCAGCAATATCATTCACAGAAGTCCACATTCTCAGAGTGCTGAGTATTTGGGTCCATCTGACTTAGTTTGCCTTCTTCCAGCATTTTCCTTTAAAATAAGACTAATTAGAACATGAGAAAAGTAACTTTTCCTCCCGCAAAAAAATGAACATTCAACGTAGGTCTTGAAAACCAGACTTGATTGCTAATTGAATTGTTAGACCCCTCTGACACACGACTTTTAAAAAAAAAGTTTTGCTGTTTTTGAACAACTGTAACAGAACAGTTTCCCACAAAATGTAAAAAGCAGCAGCATGAAGGGCACGTTTCTTCACTGTAAGGCTAACGGTCCTCGGCGCGGCAGAGCTGCTACGAAAGCCCAGAACTGCCGCAGCCGAGGGCGTCACGATCGGCACCGTGCCGAGCCCGCAGCTCCGTCACTCCTCGGCCCAGAGCCGCAGGCGTCACCGGGACTCGCCCCCCAAGTCAGGGGTCCTGAGCGAAGGGGAAAGATCCGGTACCGCGCTGCGACACCAACTGCTGCGCGAACTCGGTCTGCAGTGATTGTCATTCCAGACACGCTTAAATACTGCTGTGAAGTCGAGTGTGCTTTTTGACATCAGCACGACTGCCATGTTCTAGTGAACTTGCTGCTGTACACTGTAAACACATGAAACCTTTAGGAGAATGCGTAACAGCATTGACCAGGTACAGTAAATGCCATAGTGAGACAGTCTGGCACACGTTATTTCACAAGAAGAAAAATCTTTGGACTATAGTACTATATGCCACAAAATGTTCCAAGTGCATCCCACAATGGATGGCTCATCAAGTGAGGAATCAGCAAACAAGCCAATAACTAGCATTTGCAGAAATGTTTTAAATAAAAAACAAAGGGGGCTTCAGAACATAACAGCAGATGAGAAGAAAAAGCTTTTCTGAACTTCTGATGAATCACTCTGCCTTACATTTGAGCATATAATGACAGATTTTAGGCAAAAATTGAAGTGTTCTGCACAGTACATGTGCCTCTCCTAAAGCTGGCTAAAATCAATGCTAAGGAGAATGAAAAAAGAAAAAAAATTGCATTTTTACGTTACTTCCATCGCCATGCTCTGGCTGACTTCTCTAGGTCTGAAACGGAGCTGGACGGTTCACACCAGCTCAGGGGAGGTCACAGTTCTCCCAGTGTATCGCCTCCCTCTTCCCAACACCAATTAACCCAATTCAAGTGCTACACCAAGCCTGAATCTTTGGCCATGCTATAGAAAATGCCTTTTTCCTGCAGCAGGTGGTCTGGGCTACCACACTCCACCACTTCTCCTCTGTCCAGGACCAAAACTCTGTAAAACAAGGAGAAAGGAAAAGCGGTCAGAAGAAGATCCAGAAGGCCAGCGAGCAGAGGTGCGTGTACGGAGACTGCAGCGGAGCCATCGCAAGCACCGAGAGTCCAGGCTGTAAGAACGGAGACAGTTCTCAGCTCTCCTTCCCGGCCCCGCTGCACACGCTCTGCCCGCTGTCACTTCAGGTGCCACCTGTACCCGGTCACTCGCAGGCAGCCCCAAGACTCCCGGTGGAGCCCCGAGCCAGCCAGAAACCAGACGGCAGCACTTCTCGTCACGGGACGAGAGCCCCCACGGCCTGCGGGGCCTGGGACAGCCTTCCCCTAACGCTGCACTGCATCGATGATTTTGCACCGCTCCTGCTGACCACGTACCACCGCGGACGCAGCTCACACAGCACACGAGCGCAGCTGGGATTAGGAAGGTTACGCAGCAGGTCACCCCAGTCTCAGAGCTCAGTTCACGCTGCCGCCAGCTGCCTCGCCGACCGGCCAGGCCCCGCAGAGACGCCCGCGAGGCCCCGCAGGTGCCGCTGCCGCACGGTGCCACCCGCGCCGCAACCCAGCCGGGCGTCCCCCCCCGTGACAGCGCCGCCGGAGCCGGGCCTGGCACGGCCAGCGCTCCTGCTCTTATCTTTCACTGTTGACAGCACAAAGAGAAAGCTACAAAAGTACACAAAAACCTTATCGCCGCTCACCGTGCGCTCTGCCGTTCTGCGATAATAAAGGACAAGAGAGCTCAGAACTGAATGATGAGACAACTCTGCCCTCAACCACGCCTCCGCAAGGCAGCTGAGGACGAGGGAGGCTGTAGGTATTTAACAGAAGCGATGGGAAGAGCAATGTCGAATGAACTGCAGACAAGCGCAGGACCTGCCCCTGTGATTCCTTACGCTGGCTGTGCCTAGTTTAGGGTATGAGCTCCCTAAAGCTCCGATGCCTCTTCCAGTTCTGCCTAAATTAGGGCAAGACGCAGGAATAGACTCCTACTGTCGCCTCCCTCCCTCCCCGGTTCGCGCGGGCAGGAGAGGCACGACAGCAGCGCGACGGAGGGATGGAGGAGCTCCCCGGGCCAAGCACAGCCACCACGAGCCAGAAGGTACCCCCCCCCCCCCCCCATCAAAGCCGGGACTGCAGCAGCTCTGCGGGGAGGGGGCTAAAAACGCCCTGGTGAGCGTTTGGCTAACCCAGAGGTGCCCTTACGTAGAGCACAGTGCAGGTCACGCACGGCATTCTTCAAGATAAAGGTCGTATTACTTTACCTTGTGTAGTCCATGATTGTGTTCAGACGATGTGCTATAGTTAACACAGTGCACTCTTCGAATTGAGACTTTATTGTTGACTGTATAAGTTTATCTGTTTCAAGATCAACAGCAGCTGTGGCTTCATCTAGAACCAGGATTTTGGACTTCCGGAGCAGAGCTCGTGCCAGGCACACCAGCTGGCGCTGTCCCACACTGCGCAGATGGGGTGGGAGGGTGAGGAAAAGAGTCAGAACAAGTTTGCAGAATTCATTTCGAAGCCCAGCAATTCCTTGCAAGAGCTCTTCTAAAGCAGAGGTGCCAAGAATCCAGCAAAAGAGACAGGGTCAGTCTTACTACTTCACTGCGGAGCATTAACAGCACCTGAAACTACACCCCCCGCACAATGAACCCTTGGCAACATCGTAAGAGGAGACATCAAACGGTTTCGACATAACGGCATCAATGCAGTGCTGAGGCCTGGACTTCACGTGGTTTCTACAGACTGACCACGTATCCCTGTTGCGGAGCGAAAGGCGAGCTAACGACTCCCTTAGAAAAGCTGCATCCGTTGGGCCGGAGCCACGGTACGTTCAGAGCATCGGCAATAAATCGCGAGCTGCTGCTGCCAAAGTCCTTTCCAAGACTGCCCAAGCCGTCAAACCTCGCAGCATTCCCAGTATTTCTTACGTTACTTTGAATTCCCCAACTTGAGGGTTGAAAACAAGTCGAATAAAGTCTAGTTGGTTGATTGCCTGGCCGTGCGTTAAGAATCCCCAATTCCCTCCCCAAATTCCCACGTGGGGCGGGGGGAGCCCCCCGGCACTGCTGTGCTAGGGCCGAGTGAGCCGCACGGCTTCTGGAGTGGGAAGTCTGGATGCAGATGGGAGGGCACGCACACACCCCCTCATGGGGGCACACACACACACACACACCCCCCACGGGCACACACACACACACACACCCTCCCCGGGCACACACACACACACCCCACCCCCTTTGGCCCTTAAGGCACTTCTCTCGAGCACGGGTATTTGACGTACCTGAGGTTCTCTCCACCTTCTGCACACTCGTGCTGGAGTTTATCAGGAAGGGATGATACAAAGTTTTTCAGGTGAGCCAATTCCAAAGACCTCCAAATGTCTTCATCAGAGTGTTGGTCAAAAGGGTCAAGGTTCATCCGCAGAGAGCCAGAAAACAATACTGGATCCTACACAGACAGAGGTAATTGGCCACCCACAGCGAACACGGCAAGCGCCCCAAAAATACTCCTTAGCCAGCGAAAGGCCAAGAGCACGCCCGGGTGCCGTTGCCAGCAAGCTAGTGGCCTGAATCTAGGAGCGAGACCTCGCTCTTCCCAGTAACAGCAAAGCAGCTCTCCCTCACCCCGAGTTCTTTCGCCTCCCGGGGGCCTGACCCCTTCCCTCTGCAGACTCGGGCACTCCAGATGTTTCTGTGAGTCAGTAACTCATGAATCCAGAAGAAAAAAAAACAAACAAAACCCAACAAACCAAAACAACCCCAAACCAAACAGCCATCTTTCTTTTACTGGGCTAGTTAACGAACAGGCACTCGCTGCCCAGCGCTCCGTCAGCGGGGACTGACAGGGTCAACTTTCCACTTCTTGGGGAGGTACATCAGCTGTAAATATTTCAGGAATCTTCAGCTGCAGTATTAATGACATGAATGCATTTTTTTCCTTGGACACGGAGAAATACTACTTTGGAAATACTTCTGACCTAGTAGTGTCAGACTGATGCAAAGTGATCAAAAAGGAGCTTTCCAAAAGAAGCGGTGCAGAAAACCTTCTACGGGTGCTCACTTGTTACGGCAGCGTGCCGCAACGCTGGTTCATATAACCACGTCTTACGGTCTGGCTTTGACTCAGAACAGGCAGGCAATAAAAGCTCCACACTAAGAACAACAAGCCTCAAGACTAAGTCCAGTCCTTGTAAAGCCGCATTCCCAAACGTTTTGGACTATCTAACCCCCAGTTGCTGGGCTAGACTGGGACGGTAACGTAGAGGTTCTGTGAGCGAACAGTAACTCACGCCTCGCTCACGAGATCCTGCCCAAGCCAGAGTACCACGGCCCAAAGAGCGCGGCACGAGCCTGAAACAGCAATGCAAAAATCCCAGTCCCTCACCACTAGACTATGAGGCACCTTCATTCCGTTTCTAAACAGAATGGGCCACCTAAAGTGAAAGTGGAAGCTGATCTCTAGAAAAAGTCCCGAGGGCCCTCCACGAGTGGAAATACTCGGATTTGCTTCCCCTTTACTGGCCCAAAAAGCAACGGTCCCAGTTAACTACAGGATCCCGGCCAGGTGTCCGGCTGGGATCAGACCTCCCCGCTCAGCTCCGCTGTCTGCCGCCCTGAAGCGATGGTGCTGGCAAAGCCCGTGGGTCCAAAGGCCAGGGCTTTGCGTCCACATCACAACGCGGCCACAGCCAAGCTCCTACTTGTCACCTCGCACAAGCTCATCAAAGCCAGTCCAGGAAAAGCGCTTGGTTGCCAGTCCACGGAAGAGCATGCTGAAATGGCGCAATCCCACAGGTACAGATCAGGAAAGGAATTAACGTATTCCCCCCGTGGATTACAGAAACAGCACTGTTACGAAACGGGTTCTGATAACGGCCAGATTTCACACTCACCTGTGGGATGATGGTGATCTTGAACCGCAAGTCATGGAGCCCTATCTTGGCAATATTAATTCCATCGATGATAATTTCTCCTTCAGCTGCTTCGTTAATCCGAAACAAACCTAAAGTAAGTGAGGATTTTCCAGCTCCTGTTCTTCCAACTATTCCAATCTGTTAGATATGAAAACCAAGAACAAAAAGCAGTCAAAATCTGCACTCCAATGACAGAAGTTTTCCATTCTTCTAGAAAGGCAGATGGAATTGGGTAGAGCAGGCCAGGGTTTCCCTAATCCTTTGTTCATGCTTCACAGTTACAATTGCTGACTTGACATTTGTCTTGTTTGAATTTATAGCAAAAATATACCAAAAGTACAATTTCAAATGGTATGTTCCGCTTCCCTGTTAGACTGAAGCCTTTGCCAATTCTTTTTTTTTTTTNAAGGAATGCTGCTTTGGTTGGTTGATAGATCGCTTGCCACCTGCCCTTTCTAACCACTGGATGTAGTGTTCTGCCCACATCTGTGGGTGGAACACAACCAAGGAAGCTGGACAGATCACCTGTCATGCTGCCGTGCAAGGCCACACTATTATTAAACCTCAGAGAATCCCCACAGGACAGGGGCAGGATGCGTGCGAGTGCACGCGTGAGGAAGCAGTAGGAGACACTACATATCATCACCACCACTCTGGCCAGATCCAGAGAATCTCCTCCGAAGTCCCTGCAGATTCTCACCTTGCAACTTCTGCCTCACTAGTTCAAGGCTTTCTCCCTCTTAGCAGCTCATTTTCTTGAGACTATAATTAACTTAATCTCTCTGCAACCTGTACTGCTCTCTGCTTACGGCAAACAAGTTAGCAAAATTTCCTGGGAAGGGGAGAGAAGACACGTAAACATCACTTCCTTACGAACCCAGACCAAAAGATACTTCAGAAGGCCCCCTAACAGTGCATCCTTGTCTCATGATGCAGGACACACCTTGACAAGGAGAACAGCCCGCTGCATCTGCCTGCGACACTAAGACAGACTCTACCGACGCTCTTCTCGCTCTTAAGGACCCAAGGCACGCTACAAACAGGGTTAGCCCTCTTTTGGCTTATGCATGCAGACTTATAAACAGTAACGCTCTACTATAAATTCTGATTCGTTACCTTCTCACCCCCATTTATGGTAACATTTATATTTTTCAGAACCAAATCCAAGTCTTCCCGGTAACGTAAACCATAGCCTCGAAACTCAACCTTCCCCTCCTCGGGCCAGGTACTGGCTGGGGCAGTTTGTTCAATGCTCCATTCCGCCTGAAAGAACCACACAAACATATCTCATCAGTTCCTCCTTCAACTGGACGTGGGCTCAGAGGACTCGAGGATGGTGGGGAGCAGAGATTCCCCCTGCAGCCCGTGGAGGACCCCACACCGGAGCAGGTGGAGGCACCTGAAGGAGGCTGTGGTCCTGTGGGAAGCCCACGCTGGAGCAAGCTCCTGGCAGGACCTGTGGAGCTGTGGAGAAAGAAGCCCACACCAGAGCAGGTTTGCTGGCAGGACTTGTGATCCCGTGGGGGATCCACACCGGAGCAGTCTGCTCCTGAAGGTCTGCACCCTGTGGGAGAGACCCACGCTGGAGCAGTTCATGAAGGAGTGTAGCCCATGGGAAGGACTCACGGTGGAGAAGTTTGGGAAGGACTGTCTCCTGTGAGAAGGACTCCATGCTGGAGCAGGAGCAGCGTGAGGAGTTTGTTTAACTGAGACACAAGCACTAAAAGATTAACAAGCTGGTAAAGTAAACAGCTGCTGCCTCAGCCTCCCACAGAGGTGGGAGAGAACAGACCTCACTGCGTTCACTGCCAGTGCCACACAAAAAGGCTTTTAACTCTATAAACACTGGTCTGCTACCAGAACCTGAGAAAAAAATTCCAGGAAGTGTCCTCACAAGGTTTGGCTGCAAAAATAGTGACTCAAGTCAGGTTCAAGTGACAGGCATGGCAAAGCAGCCACGGGGAACCCTGTTCTGTAGCCAAAAGGGGCTACAGATGCAGATGAAATGAGTTGTTAGGTGATTTGAATCAAAACAGAAAAAGCAAAACCTCTTTACGTCCCACACTGAGAGCAAAAAGAGAAACACAAATAAGCACTTAGGAAACCAAAACGTTTGCACAGCTCCACTGCTTAGCCCAGGGCAGAACAGCACATTTCCTAAATAACACTGTGTAAGTACCAGCAGATGCACCTCAGAAGTGTGCACAGGAACTACCCGCCAAGGTACGGCCTGTCCCTCGAGGGAGGGCACCGACAGCACTAAGCTCCATCCCTCCGCTCAGAGGACTTGCCCAACCCCAACCCCTCCTGCCAGACCTCGGAACTGGGCACTGACTCCTGCAGGCGTGGTGGGCCCCTCAACGCACCTCCTTCTCCATTTCAGCGTACTCTTTGACTCTTTCCACAGCAACGATGTTGGTCTCCAGCTCAGATGACATGCGAACTAGCCAGTTCAGGTATGCTGTAATCTGCAAGAAGAAAAGCAGTCTAGAAGCAGTTTACACTAAATATGTTACCTGCAATAAATAAAAAACACGAACAACCAAAGCACTGCAAGTTCACGGCATGCGTAAACACAGACAAGATCTTGGCTAATCAGTGCTGGACCTTGCCTTTAACGGGCAGGGGATGAGTCGTCTCAGTCACGTCCCCTCACACAGGCAAGGCACAGAGGGAACTTCCCAGCATCATTCCAGATGCTGTTGTAGGTTTCTTCTCCTCCTATGTTGCTTAAATTAGTTTTCCCTCCAAAGCTGTAGCAAGGTTCTGACTTTCCGATGCAGTCTTACAATTCAGAAGGTTGGTTTTTGTTGCTGTTTGGTGTTTTGTTTTTTTTTAAAAAAAAAAAAAAGGCAAAATAGGTAAAATTACCTGCAGCGAGTAGGACACTGAGAGGCCAACCAGTCCTGCGCTGAGTTTGTTGCGTGTGATCACCGCAAACAATGCTGCGAAGAGCACAATACAGTTCCCCACGTACTCCAGACGGACAGCCAGCCACCTGCAAGACAGAAAAAGGTAATGCATCTTTCCAGTAATTCCCTCACAGCGAATTAGGAATGTGGCCAACCAACATTCCATCACACATCTTGTTTTTGAAAAGATTAGTAAAGTGGCATCTGCGTACGGCCAGCGACACAGGAACTGCAAGGTATCTGAGGTTCTGCTCCAGCAGCATGCAAACCTAGAGGCATCCAAAATTAATAAGTCTTTCAGGTGCATAAATTCCTGTCTTAGCTCAGAAAGCAGCTGTGGTCAACATTGGGATCGATGAATCAAAACTTTTAAAAACTATTACCCAGAAGTAAGGCAGGAACTCTCAGAAAGAAGAGAAATTCAGAAGTCATCTTAATTCCATCACCAAGTTTAGGGAAAACACCTGCAGACAGACGTACCCACGCAGGCCTCCCTGCCCCGGACAGGCGTGCTGGGAGCTGCCATTGCTAAGGAGCACGGGGGGCAGAACCACCTCCTCCCGACAGAACTGCCTTTCAATACCTCAACCCCGCTGTTACCTGTTTGCAACAATGCTCGGATAATAAGCTTTCTGATTCTCATCTACTTTCATGTCGTTCTGCTTTATGAAACGTTTCTGCTCCTCAAAGGCTCGAATGACGCTGACTCCCAGGAGGGTCTCGTTGAAGTGAGAATACACAGGAGAACGACTGACAGACTCGAGACGTTTGAGCTGGCGAGAAGTGGCCACATAAAACCTCTGCAAATCAGAGTATGAGAATTAGGGTTACATCCAGACCGCGTCTGAAATGACAAAGCGAATCATAGAAGAGTTCCCTGCCATTTGGGCTGTTAGTTACAGAAACTCAACTTACACCCGGGAATACATGCCTTCTCCAACACTGTTAGGACTAGAAAGACCATTACGTACACTCTGCTGTCTCTACACAGCCCCAATCAAACCATCTCATACAACAGCCATTTTCTCCTCTTTCACTTCTCTGCAAGCTTAGTTCAACAGTGTAACACACACACATCGCTGCCTTTAAGGTTTACTAGCGACCTGTCAGGCTCCATTAATTCAAAGAGTCGAAGACAAAACCCAGCTTCTTCTCTCCAATCCGTACTGACCCCACTAGATTTCCAAGAGTAAAGCCAGAGTGAAGCAAGCGCACCCTGCCTACACGAGACTGGAGTGCGAGGCTGCCATCGTTTCTCTTGCTCTGCAAACAACCTTCTGATGAAAGGGGCGCGTCAGCAATGCACACATATCCCTCAAGGCTACTCTTGTTTAGAAGCAAGGTTTAGAAAAGCCCATACATTTTCCATATTTGGGCTCTGAGTAACAAGCTAGACAAAATTTGCCTCAAAAGCTAACGGTGTTTTTATAAAGCCTGCTGCGGTATTAAAGGATTACCTTCTGCCCAGAAGTCACTCTACACTTGACAACAGAAGGAAATGCTCTGCTAATGTCAGCTGATCACTAAACCATGCAAAGCACCGTCAGTCAAGCATGACAAGTCAAACACATTAGGATCCACCCCAGGGCAGTCAGAAGAGAACTGTCTTCAGTGCAAGAGGATGAGGGACTGCTGAGCCGGTGCCCCCCGGTAAAGCCCTACCTGCACAAACAAGTAGACAAGTCCCAGAGGTGGAATGATGACGGCAGCTATAGGCGTGGCCAGCAGAATGATGATGCAAGCCCCAATCACGTTAAATGTCGAGCCCATGAACATCTTGATGATTGGCGGAATGGTGGAGTCAATGGTGTCGATCTCTTTAGAGAAACGGTTCACCAGATTTCCACTGGGCGTACGTTCAAAGAAACTCATGGGAGACCTGAGGACATTGTGCAGCAGGTTAAGGTGCAGGTGTCGCGAAGCAAATATTCCCCCTATTGACACAACCATCGAGTAGCCAAACACAGCAATACCTGGAAAAGAAGACGGGTTTTAACTGCTTCCACCTCTCACATCAAGCATTTTCCTCCACGCTGTCATCGCTTCGCATTAGCACATCTCTAGTACAACAATCCTGAGAACTGGGCTTCACTGCAGGTAGACTGAGCAATTACCCCAAGTAATTAAAAATAATCAGTGAAAACACCACATTTCCCTCAGGGAAGATGTTGTTTCTCCATTACAAAATTCTGTGTGATATTTGAGCACTTTCCCTGAGTAAAGACCACTGAATTTTACAGTGGCATTTAGTTTTCATTGCAGGATTTTTACAGCAATTCTGAAGTGGGGTGCTCGGGGCGTTAGCGTTCATGGCAAAGAACCTTTGACCACAAAGAGGACACAAAAAGCCTCGGGTGGCCCCTCAGACAGCCAGAGGAAACACCAGCTGAGCCAGGCCGTGGCCGCAGGGCGGGCAGCGTAGCCGTGGCCTCCTGCGCCAACCCGTCCCTGCAAACCACGAGCCAAGGAGCCGCAGCCGGGTCAGACGGTTTGTCACCAGCTGCTGGCTCATCAGCCCCTGCAAACCACGGTCATTCTTGTTTTGTTCACATGAAAGAAAACTACATTCACCAACTGAATATTTTTAGAAGTTGGTTTGTTTGTCCCTTTTTTTTAAATCCACTCAAGTTTTTCATCTTCCCACGAAGGAAGGAAAGAAAGAAAACCCAACCCCACACAAATACTTAGCAAACTGCCGCCACGGTTCTGGGGATACAAGGTCACCAAAAGCACTGGAAACATTCTGAACCAACGAATCTTAAAACAGGTAAGACCAAGCAAACCTTGAGAAATTCCCAGTGCTCCATACACTCCCAGTCTGATGTTTGTGTACTGCTGTGTCCCATTGATAACAGGATCATCTGTCCATAAACTCAGCCAGTAGTTGGAAGCCAGGGAGGCTACATGATTACACATAAAGAGGAAAATGCTCAAGAAAGAGATAAAGAGTCCAATTGCTTTCATGTAGTCCCAGTACACTGTTGCCTTTACCTGAAGACAGAGAGGGGGAAAAAAAAAAAAAAAGAAATTTATTTTGCAGATTAAGTTTCAAACCCAGCAATTCCCCCTTCTTCAGCCCCTATTTAAAGTCAGTATCCCTGCATCAGGCCATAAAACCACAAAGGTTGCGCTCTAGAGCCACTGCTTGGGAACAGAAGCTGCAAAGCGTTCCATGGAGAGGTGCCAAACCCAACATCCCTCCAGGGCAGGCACACATCACCCTTCCCTTCTCTTCCAAGGGCAGGGAAGGGTAGGGAGAGACCTGCCTGAAGTAACACAGAGCATCAGTGGCAGAGCCAAACACTTCACTGAGGAGTTCCAGTTTTTGGCTCTCTTTTTCCTACCACAAGACTGTACAGCCTTTAATTAAATCCTCGCTCCACATGGCTTGTATCCTATGATCTATCTTTAACCAGAGGATTCAAGCAACACTGCTAGGAGGTGTAACTGCCATTTTCCCAGGAACCTCACTCTCGGGTTTCTCAGAAAGCCCCGGGTATCCTGGGATTAGATACTTGTGTCTACAGTGGAAACTTGGCTTAAACTCATCTGAGTCAATTCCAGGTCCTTACACTGAAGGGCAGATCTCATGAAGTCACCTCATTTGTCACAACCTCTCTCCAAGAAATAGCTGCAAGGTTTTCATCTTTTCTTTTAAACTTTGATGTGGTCAGGCCCATCATCTTAAACACAAGCCGTGGTGTCAGCACTCTTGCTGCACGCAAAGCCAAGGCTCAGCTTTGGGAGCAGAGGGCACAGCCACACTTCCATCAAGTACTGCACAACAAGCAGCAAGTCCAAGAACCTGCTCAGAGCTTTCTCACCCCGGTTACATGGTCTTTGGAAGCTACTTTCTTCTGAACCCTGGGGATTTTCCTAAAACTGAAAGCGAGTGCAGGAAGCAGGAAGAGGAGACCTTACCCTCCCGGTCTTCGCTGTGTCGGCCTCCGTCAGTTTCCAGGAATTCTTTTCAGCAAGCGGCTTCTGCAGCTCTGCGGTGCTGCTCTGGTGCTGCGGCTTCCCCGCGTCTCTGCTGTATGTTGAAGAGTTACTGAGTTGCCTGTTTGAAGACATTTATTTTTCAGTCTTAGCGTGATGCAGGCCAGGTGTTTACTTCATAAATAGACTTCAACAGTAACAGTCCGCAGCTCCAAGTCAGTGGCTTACATTATTCTGGTGATACTCAGTCTCCCAACCATCAGCATCAGGCCGGTGGTTACTAGTGCCTCCTCCTACCCCACAGCGCACCGCTAATCCTCCCTGACGGGGGTCCGTTCTCAAGAATCCATCTTCAGATACAAGTAACAGGCTGCTCGGTCAAAGAAGTCTAGGTTGAGCAATCAAACTCCGGAAAGAAAAACACTTGGTGATCCCCAACCTCAGCCTTTACAAACCCTGTCGTCATACACAGGGCAGCTGCTGAAGTGCAAAAAGGGTACCCACGCTGGCATCAGCTGTGCGCCAGGTGCTCAGCACCTTCCAGAAATACTGTAGCTCTAGAGCACCGTAAGAACGTGGCATAGACCATGAGATTGATTTTGGGAAGGTTTAATCACAGCAACTGCCTTTGGCCTCTCTCACGCGTAACAGCAGCTGTACTAGCTCAGGCTAAAGGGCCGCTCAGCGCTTCATCCCACCAGACAGCAGTCAGCTGCAGGAACCTTGGGAAAGCCTGGGAAAGCTGGACTAGCCAATGCAACGCTCTCCCTTTATGCGAGCCCAACCCAGGGTATCTTGCTGCAACACAATCGTTTCTTCAGGTAGAAAGAAAAGTAGCACAAGAGCTCTGTGCATGCAGACATGTACGCGCAACGGTCTGTACCAGCGACGGGCGCGGGGCTGCAGCCTCAGAGGTTCGCGTGCCCAGGCGCTGGCCGCTGGGGAGACGGGTCCGGGGCTGCTGCTGGGCAGAGCGAGCGTCTGAGCCCAGCTAGCGGGGGACACCCCGGCACATACACGTAGATGGTATTCCCACTAGGGAACCTCCGTCCTGCTCAGCCAGAGGCGGGAACAGGATGAGGCCATTTGGTGCTGCGTTTGTGTGGGTGCTCTACATGTCCGTGTGGCCGGCCACGTACCCACGAGGTGTGTGTGCACGCTCTGCGTGTGCCCGCGGGGAGCACACCTTCCGCCTCGCTGCTGCTGGACCGGGAGCCACGGAGCAGCACCAGCCTCGCCTCTCCCGGGCACGGAGACATCTTCCCAGCACGACACATCTTCCTCTAACAAATACATCAACTCCACGTGACTCTTTGGCCACGACTAACGGGGTGGAAAAGCGGGAAAAAGGAGGAGGGGGGAAAAAAAAAAAAAAAAAAAGAGAGACTACACACCTATGCATCAACTTTCCAGGGGCTTCATTCACAAGGACTCCGTTTTCTACAGGCTTTCCTTCCTTTCCAGATGGACTGTTTGTATCTGAGGGCATGAAAAAGTGAACATGAAAATGGTAAGCAAAAAGATACAAAGGTTTCATCTCAATCCTAAATGCCAGGTGCAGCCCCAACGTGCAAACAAAGAGGGAACGCAGGTACGTACGCTATCGGATAACTGACCGTGACCACAGCAGTTTAGTTCCACCCCAACAGGGCTAGCTGGCAAGACAGCAAACATTTCTCTATTCTTCTACCAAGTATAGGTCACTAATGATAATGTATTATGAGGACGTACTTGATGTTAAAGCATGCCATACCAAATCACACTATGACTCACTGTGCAAAAAGCCACAAACGATTCAGCCACTCCTTTTCAAACCACATCTTTTACACGGTTAACTATAAGTTATTTTCATTTCAGAAATGCAATGAGAAGACATTCCAGTAAAGGATGGAGAAAAGCCGTAAGGACAGAAGGTGTGTGCTATTAACTTCGAGCCTTCCTGCAGAATCAAGCAGGAAGCAACATGGAAAAGCCTGGTGTTTTAAGCAACCATAGGAATCCCATTAATTTAAGCAAGAGGTCGTTCTATAAACGTCACTTCTCAAAAAGAAAGTTGTTATCCCACAACATCCCAGTTGTAGCAAGATGCTGCACACGAGACAATTGCCTAAAACCTTCCACGAAACCTGTCAGCTTGAAATATTAAGCTTTCTCCAAGCAACTTAATTCAGTGTAATACAGTGCACGAGTAAAATTTCTCGGTTCAAATTATGTCATCATTTTCCTAACACAGACCAATGACTGACACCTAAAAAATTAACTGTCGATTACATGGAACTCTGTTCTCAAGTGTGAAAGTTAATTCAGAATTTGTAACAAAACAAAATAATTTTGCATTTTAAAGGGTTTATGCAAACAAAAAAGCCCCCCTGCATCTATTCAAAAGACATGCAGGAAAATTTGGGTAGATCTAGAGTCTGAAGGTTTCATGTTTTTATACTAAAACAGAATATACGCATAGAGCAGTTCATCAATACATTAACCGTAGACTGCTTGAACATAAAGCTGTTCCCTCCCGTGTCTGCAAACTGAACATTGGTTCGTTAATATAAAAAACCAAAGCTAAACTGTTCAGTAGCAGAAAAAAAAAATCAGAAAATATGAAAAAGTAAAGAGTTCAATGATGTAGTTCTTATTTTTATTTGTAGGAACGAGAGCAAACTAATATGGGACTGCTGGTTATTTTAAGCACTAGGCAGCACTTCTTTTGACAGGCTCCCATATGAAAACCAGCAAGTATTCCAGCATCCTATGGCTTTAAAGCATCACTGAAGCTCTAAACCCACATGAACAAAGCAAGACCGCAAAGAAACCATCCTGCCCTAACAGCTCTTAAATTTGATTGCGTGTTGTAGGCTACAAAGATTTCCTGCTTATACTGCATTTACCTCTGGAGAAGGAAAACCGCTCAAGATTGCCATAGTAAATCTGGCACGTGCGCCTAGGGCACAGGCTCATCAGTGAGGGCTCTGCTGAAAAACACGTCCAGAAGTGACAGGAGGGAGCAGCTACCAAGTACCACAGGAGAACAAACAGGACCTGCGGGGCTGAATCCTGAAGGATGCCTCTCTGGGTACGCCCACTACGCTCCTAAGCCCAGGGTGCACCTTTAAAGTTTAGTTAAAGTCTCCTCACAAAAGTGTGTGAGATAAAGAATTGCTGCTGCTGTGTTACCTACAAGCTGACACACCAACTGTGGTAGCATCACACAAACAAACGACATGCAAACCATGCTGATACCTTCCATTGTGCAGATGAAATTCTAACAGCAACTCAATCTCTTGTACATGAGCTGCAGCTACTCATATGACTCCAACCCAAGCACTAATGCAAAGCCACACGGCACAAAAGCAGTTACCTGTTTCCAGAGGTTGAATCGTTCCTTCTAACGAAGGATCTGAGTCTAAAAGTATATATAATTAACTTTTTCCAGAACACACTCAACCATTTTCAATCTTTACAAACACAAATGCATCCAAGTAGCACGACCTAAACCACAAAACCATAAATGCCCAGGGCAGGATCAAGTTTGCTGAGGTGGACCTCTTTTTAATCTCAAGCCTTATGCACAGTCAAAAAAAGACAACCTTGAGGAAAAAGAAAAAAATCCCAGTCAGATGGCTACAAGCGACAGATCAAGAAACTTGAAGATATGCACTAATGAAGAGAGACTCAAAAAAGTTAAAGTGCCTCATATCCCGCCGCTCTGCTAGCTTGCCCTGCTGCAGCCATGCAACTGCAAGGAGAGGAGAGCAGCCGCGGCAGCACAGGTTTAGTTAGTCCCAGCAACTCTGTAGTCCCCGTCGTCACGCTGCAGGGACAGATTAGTAAGAAACGGTGAGATACTTCACGCTTCCAAGCGCCTCGATACCCTAACAGCACTCATCATGAGTCAGTACTTGCTTCTGCCATTGGGGGCAGAGGCTGCGAATGGCCTTTACTTTAGGAAAGACAAAGGAAAGAGTTGAATTTTGCTAGATAACTAAAATGAATTTAAGGGAAAGTCAGATTATTTCCTGACCCAGACAGGTGTTTCCGGAATTACTCCTCGGGTCCGGACTCCACAACAACATTTGGAAAAAAGGCAAGACATCTCACTATCTAACTCCTGCCTTCCCAGGAGTCAGGCCCGAGAGAAGCACCCAGCCGTCCCTACAGGCATCCTACAAGCTACTGACCCATCCAACACTGCCCTTCAGCTTAACTCAGCCTCGAGCTTTAGAAAGCAGCACAGCCAGGAAATACAGGTGTGCTGGGCTTTACTGGGAGACGGTGCTGGTGGTGAAGGCACGATGTTTTGTCTTGCAGCTACGAAACCCCAGCCCATAATGCAGAATTAATTTTTGTTATGAAATACACACTACCACCTGGTGTATAATACAAAGTTATTCAGCAAGGAAGCTATCTTTCAAATTCAGCACTTTAAAAATAAATCTTTTTTTTTTCCCTCACTGCTGCAATTGGGAAGCAATTCATACAGAGGCCAAGCAAGGCCCCAGGAATCTCACTCCTCTACCACATTATCTTTTTCAGAAAGCAGATTTCTACTTCGTGCAGGACAACAGCTGAAATTTGGGAAATTAACTCCATAGAATTTAAGAAAAAACTTGAAGACATTCAAATTGAGCAGCTACAAGTGACGGATCAAGAAGCTTCAAGACATGCAGACTGTTGAGCTGCAGGCTACAGCCAGACCCCCAGCAGGCCTCGGAGTGCTTTTACCCCCCTTCCTCTCCAAAAGAAAACTGAGTAACCTGTTGTGCGGACAATTCTCATACAAAAAACATGAACTGAGTAGCCGTTGAAAGGTCTTTCAGCTGTTTATTTGTCTGCAAAGTCGGAGCGAAAGCTGGGAATTCGGCCATCTGAAGCACAGCCCACACAATGTAAACCAGATTTCGAGTTACTAATGGTGCTGTACATCTCTGTGGCTCAGGCACTGCAGTCAAGGCCAAAGGGGAACCGGAGAGTTAAAAAAATATTTCAACCTTATGGTGCAGTTGCATTTCTGTGGAGCCACTTTTACTCCCCACAGAAACTAAAAATAGCTCCAGGCTGTTCAAGGACAAACCAAAGTTTATGCTGAAGCCATTTGGAAAAAAAACAAAAAGCAAAACCCCAACCCACGGAGGCGTTAAAACAAAAGCGAACGTCTGCTGCATTACTTTGTATGGGAGACAAGGAAAACCCTCAGAAGAAAGGTAATTTAAAGGCACGACTTGCTGTCTGTGCAGCAGGAGGTATCGCAGAACAGCTACAAGTCTGGACGCGGGAGGGAGGGAGGGACCCCAGAACAAAAAGGTGCTCACGGAAGTCAAGGGCAGATCTGTGACTCCAGACCAAGCGGCACAGGCAGGGGCACCGGCAGCCACAAGTCAGCCACACTGAGTGCCAGAGAATGGAACAACCACGAAAAGAAACGGGATGCTTTTTACACAAGCCAACAGGTTATTTTTACACGTAGTACCAGTCCCTTTGGAGAAGGCTGCACCCCGCAGACACGTAAGGCACCCATTTCAGGGACCCGCCGCACATCGCGCTCCCCGCGGCTGAGCACCCGCTGCTGCCGGCCTCGCCGCTGCCGTCTGCGTCAAGCGGGACGCGGGGGAAGAACGGGGAGTCACACCTCCCTCTGGGCCATCCCAAAGGCTCACGCGGGGGCAGCTTTCCGGAGCGGGGAGTTTTCCCCCGCACCGAAGCACCCGGTGAAGCTGGGGACGGGAGAGGCAGCAGTGCAGCACACAGGCAGCCCGCAGGAACCCCGCGGGGAGAGCAGGGCTGGGAGGCGACGGGGAGCAGACTCGCAGCCAGACCGCGCGGGTGGGCAGGAGGAGAGGCTTTCCACCCTGGCAGAAGCAGGACGTGCTCCAGCCAGAAAGCACCGACCCAAAGTTTTCTACTTTGCCACAGCTTAAGTGTTTTCAGGCTGCCAACACGGAGCTTCAGACACAACGGAGCCTCCCTTTTCCAGTGGGTGTGCGGATCCCTCCAGCTAGCTCAGGCTGGCTCCCATCACGGAGTACTAAGGACCTGTGATTTTTATTCATCTTCAGTGATCTTTTACACATCTGATGAAAATTAATGTTATCCGTGTGAACCAGACAAAGAACGCCCCTGTTTTTCACGTTTTACCCTAGGTGGAAGATCACTTGACCAAAACTGAGAAACCAGTTTGCTGCAGATAGGCCGACCCCGTGATACCGCAGTCCCCTCCCAATCACCAGGGCCATACTGACGTTAAAAGCACCTTTTATTAGGCAACTCCAGGGAAGCATAGCAAAGGATAAAGCACTGGCTGACTTTCCAAAAGAAGATTCAGTATTTAAAAGGCAAAGTCAAGTCGCTCAGTTTAACAAAAAGGCCTTCAGAAACCTACCACGCCCTTGGAAAGGGGAGCAGACAAAGGCTAAAGAACCAGGCTGTTAAAGGAGGCAACTCTTTGGCCAAGTCCCTTGCTGGCTTCCTAGGGATGCGCTCGGCTCCTTTGTCTGCCAAGTCTCCAGGCTGTAGAGTGCAGCCAGCCTGAGGGTGCCCAAAGGGGCTACAGGAGCACCCACCGAAGACGCAGACGTTAGCCTGACTCCGCTGCCACAGAGGCTCTTCGCGCAGTGGGAACAGCGGTCCGGGATGTCAGCCAGAGAAACGAGCTGCTGCTTCCTCCTCCCCGGCCCCAGAGGACTTATCTGCGTAACGACGACACATCCTAACAAGCACAGGACGGGTCCATACACCCCACCCGGCCTTTGCTTGATCTCACGACCACCTGACTTTTCCTCTGAGAGGCATTTTGCGACAGATGTGCTCCACATTTTCCTAAATTTTAAGAAAGAATGTGTGTTTAATCCCACAGCCTTCAACGCCTTCAAGAAAGAAGCACCTCCACATATATCTATCACAAGAAATAATAATTTCTTAACTTGCCTTCCACTACTATTATTCTTCCTTTAACGTGACTCCCTTAACATACCACACCTCAGCTTATCCCAAGAGAATTTATTTGTAAGCTTACCGCTGTTCTCCACGCTTTGTTCAGTATTAGCGTATGTACGAAGAAACTCAGCAAAAGCCCCATCTTGCTGCAGCAGCTCCTGGTAGGAGCCCATCTCCGAGATTTCTCCGTCAGACATTACCAGAATTGTATCCATTTGAGGCAGATAGTTGATGGCATGGGTTACCAAAACCCGTGTCTAAACAGCAAAAGGAAAGGAAAGAAAGAAGTTTTTCTAACGTCTCAAATTAGTAAACACAACGGTTGAACTACTGCTTTTGCTGCTTGAATTCTGCGTATAATACAGTAATAACTATGGACAGGCATGCAGCATTTTTAAGAAAAAAATATGGTCCTTGTCTTGAGTTTTCCATCAAATAATTTTGAATTACAGAAACCAGAGCACATTTCAGTATAAAACTTAAGTGTTTTTTAAAGGTCCTCTAAAGTCTCAGAAGGATCCTTTCATTTTTCAGATGTTTGAAACAAAGTCAGAATATGCAGCTTGACAAACTTGGAATCATTTGAACTCAAAAGAAAAACAAATAATTCTCTAGAGACAAGTATCTCATTATGACATACTTTATTTTTCAGGATTCCTTTTGGTCCAATAACTTTTTCAAAAATATGTTTCCCAACATGAGCGTCAACAGCCGATAAAGGATCGTCAAATAAGTAGATGTCTGCATTACAATAAACCGCCCGAGCAAGACTGACTCGCTGTTTCTGTCCTCCAGACAAATTCACGCCCTGGGGAAACAAGAAAATATGAACCTTTATTTACACCTGAGAAGAGCTGTCTTGCTACAGTTCGTGAAAGACACAGGCCACAGGTGGTTTAAGCAAGGTACAGAAATTTCGACGCTGTATGAAACAGATCTCCATCACGAATAATTTCACTACCACAACAGCGTAAGCAATCACAGTCAAAATCCTCTTGAAAGGAAGCACCGCTTCAGTTCTGTCAGTGAGGGGCTACTCAAGAAAACGCGTTCGCCAGTCTTGTAAAGCAATTAGCCCAGACCAGCCTAGCTCTGGACGTTCAGGGGCTCCTTTACTTCTCAGCTGTGTTTCCGCAGCGCCCGCCTCTGCTCTAATACACAAACTCTGCTCACGCTCTCCAGTTCGGTTGGCATGCTGGCCAGTAAGGAAGATAAAGGTGCACCCATTACTGAACCTGGGGCCGTCGGTCGGCAGCTACGCCCCTCCTCTACCCAGTCAGCAGGCAAAGCCTGGATCCCTGGGGAAGCCCGGACCTTCTGGGGAAGAAGGCCCAGCAGGTTACAGACACGTCCTGCTGGCCACGTGGCGAGGGGACACCTGGTCCTGCTTCCACAGCACAGCACCACAACATCTAGGCAAGTTTCTAAACCTCACGCCGCACGTTTTTGTGACCAAGTGTCCGGTTTGGGGTGGTGGCTGTTTTTGTAGGGGCTTTTTGAGGGGTTGGGGTGATGAGGGGGGTTGTTTGCTTGTTTTAAACGAAACTGAAGCATTCAGGAGATTCTTCTCTTCCTGCTTCCATATATTTTTCTGCTCTATGATCATGGCAACTGAGAAACATTAAAAACTGTCATTGCAAGGTGCTTTTGCACTTGTAATAGAGGACAGGTTTCCTCCCCTTTGAGGCTTAAAGACAAGGAAAACACACTGTTCAAATTTGCCTCTTCTTCTAGAGGCTATTTCTACTCTGAATGTTTTAAACTCGATACAACTTTAAGATAAAGTAGAATAGAAGTCATAGGGCCTTAACTACAAGCATAGCACTATTATGGTAGAGCGGCATTTAAATACCTTTTCTCCTATTTCTGTTTTGTCTCCCGTAGGAAGAATCTCTATATCGGGCAGCAGCGCACAAGCCTCAATCACACGCTTGTACCGGCTCTCATTCAGCTCCCTTCCAAAGATAATGTTATCTTCCAGAGTTGCATTTTGGACCCAGGCTTGCTGAGGAACGTAGGCTACTGAGCCCTGCAAGAAGAATAAAGTTCCTTGTTCAGTATTTTAGACTACAAGTCCGCAGACAAAGTGGAAGCACAGCAGGGCTTTGTGAGGCAGGCAGTGCTAATCACCTCACAGATTGCCCATGGGCATTTCAAAGCTGCAGAAGCAGTTCTTGGGCTACCGCCTCCTCCAAAATGTTGTTTTCATAACCCTCTCTACAAGTGAGTATAACGCAGTGTGTTGGTGGAAAATAAAGGACTTCAAACCAAATATGATTCTCTAGTGTAAACCTGGAGGAAACATTTGTTTAGAGAGTACGATTGCACAATTACTCAATGTCAAAAGCCATTAGTTCTTTCATACAGTTATAAATTATGGTCTGCATAAAACAATTTAATCTGGAATGCAAGTGTTTCACAAATGCATCCCTGCCAAGAGATTTCTGCAGAAAGTAAGGGAAGTAGTTTTTATATAGAAGTCACTTCAAAGGAAGAGACTGAGGCACTGCAAAGTATTTTGCTTTGAAGATTAGTTCTGCTTTCTCCTTCTGCACAAATAATCAGTGATTCAGATCTCACCTACTTTATTTTTCCAGAACAATTTTGGAGGTGACCAAATGTGCATTCTTTTAAATGCAACATATTTGTTTTGCTCTTAAAATAATCCTCTTTCCATGCATTAGAGCAGCAGCAAAATCCAAAACACAGATTTTTAGTTATTTACTTATTTTTACGTCATTTTTCCTCTGTGAGCTCTGTGCAACTCTGGTGTCTAAGACAGTACAAACTGCAACAGCAGCTTTTCCCGTGTTTGGGTGTCCGGGCGTACCCTCTCTCCCTGTAATTCTCTGATGTCTAAGACAGCATGACCCAATACTGCTCCTCCTCAGGCTGGAGTTCCTATAATAGGGTCTCCGTGCCTCATACCTGGCTGTCAACAAGACTCACCACAACACTCATCTCTGAGACCTCCACCATTCGGTCTTTTTGGGTAAATCTGAAACCAACAGATTTAGAAGTTGCTGGGTGGCGGCTTAACAGGCAGTTACACAGAGTGCAGGCTAAGGCGTATACGTGGCTTGCCAGGAAATGAGACTAAAAAATGCATTCGTTTGAAAGGCTGTCTCTTCCCCTCTTCACACCACTTGGAAGTCTAGAATCCCTCTGGCACAAACAGCTGAACAATTCTTCAGACACATCACACCTTGACAACCACGTAGCCTTCCTTTTTGTCCATCTCCCCCAGTAATGCAGACAGCAATGAAGACTTTCCGCAGCCAACTTGACCAACAACAGCTACCAAGGAGCCTTCAGGAACAGTGAAATTAATGCTGAAATAAAGCGCACATAATTCAGCCTTTCTTGCTGGCACATCCCGGTAGTTAAACAGTCTGTTGAACAGCCCATATAAAGCCAGATGCAATGCGAACACCCACTGCAAATGCTGATGCAGCACAGCAACTTTAACTGTTTGAAAATGCAAACCTCTCATTCAGAAAACACCCAGCTCTTCTTACACTTAGGACATAACATCTAATATGCAAATAGTCAAAAAGGGAAGAAAAGAGAAAAAAAAAAAAAGTACTGTGACACTACCTGTCCAATATTTCTCTCCAATATTCTGTGAACACAAATGTAAATGCCAATGGATGCTTCCCAAACTGCCTCCTTGTCCCAAAGAATATGCAATTTAAGGCCCAAGAAAGAGCAGCCAGAATTATGGCAGGGGACAGGGCACGGGGAAGACACAGCTTGTAGCTGCATCACCCCAGTTACTTTGTTAGTCATACCATTTGTACGGTTCTTCACTGGTTTCCTCCAGCATGGGAACCAAGGATGGCTACAGTTCAGGGAGAACAAGATTTTAAAGGGAAGACTCTGAGGACACAGTGCCAACGTGAAGGACCAGGGATAATTACGAGGGGCTGATCTGGCTGCATCCTCTAGATGGAGCTCATCCCATCTGCAGCACCTAGCAACAGCTTGACATCTCTGAGGCTTTCTCTCCACCCACTACACCTCTTGCTACTCCCCTTTATGCATTCCATACATACAACACACTTTGTTAATTCCTCTAGTTCATGAAGCCCCTGGCTTAAAAAAAAAAATAGAACAAATGTTATTTGTTCTCCTGTTCCTTTAAGGCAACAAACTCTTCTGCATATAGATTTTATAATTCAAACACAAATCATTTATCATGCAACAAGATTATGGAGTGCAACGAAGGGTACTAATTATTACCTGTTCAGTAAAGGAGGATCATTTTTGGACCAGCTAAACGTTGCATTCTTTACAACAATGCTTCCTTCAGCTGAAAAACAGAAAATTCATATTTATAAAAACGCCAATGCAAGCAGCTAATTGCGTGCTCTGCATCACGCATGCCACAGCAGTCAATCGGAGCACACGCAGGCAGAGGTACAGAGTCACTTTCCCAGCAGAACCACCACCCACTGCTTACCAAAAGCTTGTGTTCTGCTTTTACTGAATTTATCAAGACAGCAGAGGTTCTGAAGTTACCCTGATTCAGTAACCAGGAGGTACACGAATGTCGACTCTACAAAGATCCTGACTTACTCCGCTGCATTCTCCTTTATCCAGCATCTCCACTGCAGCACTGCAAAGTCAGTTCAAGAAACCAGCAGCCTCAATCTGCCTCGTGCTTCAACAGAAGCATCAGCTAAACTGCCAATTCCATCTGCGACACCAAGCTACTACAAGAATGACGGAGCAAAATAAATCAAACTACCAAATAAAATAACTTTGACCAAAAATACTGTTCAGGGAAATGTCGCATGGTACTGGCACCTGTAGATTTTTACAGTGACAATTCAAAATACACCACTTCTAATTCAACCAAGTAGGCAATAAATGCTTAGCCTAGGTAAACATTTACATTAGTATGCAATTACAACCCACTATGGACCACAAAAAAAAAAAAAAAAACAAAACCCACACTAAACATACATTGTGAGCAACGTATTCATGGTTATCAGCTGAGAAAGGGGAGGAGATATTCCCAAAAGGAAGATGGAGAGAAAAATTAAAAAAAAAAAAAAAAAACCACACCAGCAGATGACCGCTTACCAGAAAGCCAAGTGACTAAAGTGATACAGAGCTCAGCTAACCAAATGAGGGGGTGATGGGGATTTCACTCTCTTTGTAAAAAAGGAAGTAAGAAAAATCATTTAGAAATTACTGACGCAGTTAAAGTCAAGTTCTGTTTTGGAAGAAAAAGGGCATTAGTTTTTCAGTAAATGCGCCTTCACGCTTATCTGTTCCCTAAACGGCTCTATATAAGCAGACCAGCAACACCGGATAGAGCGGGCGTGACGCTGGGAGTAACGCTCTTTGCACAAAACACAAAGTGGAGGCATTTGCCAGAACGGGGACTTATCCTTTCTCCTTCGAGGGTGCTGAAGTGTTATGGGATTGTTCTCCAGAGTGCTGGGGTTTGGCACAGTATGAATTATCAGTCTGTTAACTGCTTACAAATTTCAAATGGCTACACTTAAAACAGTCTAACAAGTAATCTTCAGTGACCATCCGTGTCTGGATGCAGCCATTCTGTAGTTTGGACGCTGGAGTTGGGGAGGGGAGAGAAGTTACCTGAGAAGGTGGTAGAAACCTCGTAGGATTTGTACTTTACAAACTCCCTTCTCTGCTTTCTTGCTAAAATTTATCAGTGAAATCCACCAAAATGCAGTAAATTTGTTACAGAAAGCAAAAGAAACACTGCAAAGGCACCCAAAACCTGCACACACCGAATTTCAAAAGGAAAAGGAACTCACCCTCTGCGACGGGACCCCTGATTATGCTGTCCGGATCTAACTCTTCGTGAGACAGGAACACCCTCAGGCGCTTCAAGGAGACGCTGGCCTGCATGGGAAAGGGATCTTTACTCCACTCCTTACATTTAAGATCTTGTTGTTTTGCACCACACGTACATTACATCTTCATTATACGCTCCTAATCCCTCCTTAAATCCATTGCACAGTTTCTTGGACAGCCGTCAGACTCAGGCTTCCCAAACCACAAGAAACAGGGTTGATTTCAGGAACACCCATCCACCCCAACCGGGAGGGACAATTTTGTTTGCACAGCACCTCACACGGAGGAAACGCGAAAGCTCCCTTTCTGAGGTGGCTGAATTGCGCCGGTGGGCGCTGTCTATTCCCTAAGCAGGGGAACGCCATCCTTCCACCCAGCGGCTACTTGTGCGTGGAAACGCGCGTTAGCGAGGGAAGCCTTACTTCTACTATGCTGCTGATAACCATGGGGAGCATGTTCAGTGGGAACCTGAGGATGTTGAATAACGCTAGGGAAACAAATGCCTTCTGAGCATCCAAGATGTTGTTCTTGTCTATTGTCACGTACACAGCAAAGGTGGACAAGGCAACCTGAAACAAAGCGCAACGGTCACAGTTAGGGGAACGCTCTTTACAGCCACTAACTCAGGAGTCACACAGTCCGACAACCGGAATCAGAGGGCTACAAATCAAAGAAAGAGCAGTGGTCTGGTAACTTCCTTGTTTCTGATACCACTTTTTACAAAACAAACACTTGATTTAAAGCTATTATCGTAAAAAGTAGTTGATGGCCCTTCTTGGAAAGGTGTCAAGTGCTCACTTTCTTCACACAGCAAGGGTGAAACCACCGATGTCCCAGGCTATTGTGGTCACACTGCACGAGAAGGGCGAGAGGAACCATCCCCGGCCTTTACTGCTGCTCTCTTCCAGTTTTAAGGCACTCCCCACGGTACCAGGAACTGGATCAGTAGCACACAGAGACAGAGAAGTGAGCAACACCCCAGTGCTAACCCATTTGATATTTTGTAGGGACTACCACAGCCCTGGATTTCCAGGTACAGCCCACTTTATCATGGCAGATTGTTTTCCAACAAACTTGAAGTGTTACTGCATGGCAAAGATGAAGCCTTACAGTACTTAGAATAGTTCACAACAGAAAAGCTTAAGAACCATGTAGAAGAAGAAAATGACGTTGAACCATTGTTATCCTCAATCATAAGGTAAAAAATAATTTTAAAAAATCCATATACTCATTTACATTAAGTGTGTTGATTAAATTATTGTAAAATTAAACTAAGGAAAACCATTTTCTTCCATGGTATCAACACTCACACCTCAGTATATCACAAGGTCCGGCAAGTCTTTCCCACAGACCGCCGCTTAAAATGAGAAATGGAGGTAGGCAAACCTTCGGTGTTCCCTCTTCCCCCAGACTGGAAACAATTAGCTGAAACGCCTAAGGAACTGGTCTCGTCCAAGCACAGCATTGAAGACATGAGCACTTCTGTTAAAAATGCGAGTGCTGTGGAGACACGCGTGTCCTGTTCTTCCTACGGAGGCTGACTCTGCTGTGCCTGGCACAGTGGCTGGTGTGTACAGTCCTTAGTTTGGACACCCATGTCCCAGGGAGAAAGCCCTCCCAGAGGGATCAAAACCAAGACCGGGTCCAAAGGATAACCTCACCAGCGGCACGCCTGCACTCTCGTGTTACCAGCAATTCCTCGGAAATACACCCTCCTCGGCACACGTAGCAGGGGAGCTCCCACAAAATTAATAGTTTCCTCACACCGTTGCTAAACAATGTTTTAAAGAGCCCTGGCTGCGGAAAGTGCTTTCAAGTAGGCACTTGCAATAATTCCGTAATCAGTTCAGAACAACACATAGGAAAGAACAAAAATCTGAGAAACAGGATGTTAAGCAGCAGCTCGTGCTTGGGGCTGCACCGGTTCTGCCCCGTGGCAAAGCCCTAAGGTGTAGGAGCACTGCCACGCACTCACAACGGGCGCGGAAACGGAGCTACTCATTCGGGGAATCTGTCTTCTCAGTCTCCACAGAACAGAGTTACGGAGTCCACCTGCAGAGTTTTATTTAGAAACTTCATTTAATAATGCATTTCTATTAAAACTCTCGGACTTCTTTTAGAAAAGCATTCACTTAAGAATGCAGCTGATGTTTCCTACCCAGGGCACTGCTTCTTCTGCCTTTCGTCATCCCAAAACATAATGTAAACACTAAAAATGTTTGCGGGGAAGGAATCTCAGACTGGAAAGTACACTTAAACACCTTCAGCTGGAACAGCACATATTTTATCCTAATGTAGTCATGGCTTTTATTTGCTTCTGCAGACAAGAGCAATGGCCCCTTGTTCTAATAGGCTCTGAAGCAATTTTGATGTGATCTCACCCCTCTCTCCCTTTTATTAGTTTAAATGTAAGGTAACCACAAACACAGAGGGGATGTTTCACATATCGAGCATATTTTTTTAAATAAGAATTCAAAGCAATCCCAGGGTACGCAATGGCTTTACCTCCCCGTGTTGTTCTTAAACAGACGCTGGGAGAACCCAGGCCAGAGCTGCACCCGGTGCACGATGTCCCATTCCACCAAGGACTCTTGTCTAAGGATCCGCCGAAATAACGCAACTTTTACTCTGTCAGCCACAGCTACCACCTGGAGGGTACTGTGCGCATTAGGAACCTCCTCTAAGCCTGACAGTACATTTAATCTCTGGTTCCTCAAGTACACCACCAAAAATAGAGGAGGTTTTTATTTTTAAATACTTTGGCCATTAGCTTCTAGAATACATCCAACTTGGAGGTCACTAAGTTTCAAAAAAAAAAAAAAGTGCCTTTTCATTGAGAAGCGGAGACGGAAGCGTTCAATCTCCAGCTGCTGCGGAGGGTGCTCTGACTGTTCCACTCATTAAAAACTAAACACAGTTCTCAAGCAGTGCCTCGGAAAGCCTGATCCCAAACAGGAGAGCAGACTTCTAGATTTGTTTCACTTACCAGAAAAGGAGCACAAACCCAAGTGAAGGTTGCCATTGCAGCAAGGTAAGCAGATTTTTTTAGGACTTTGAGTTCTTTCTGTCTGATCTCTAATACCTTCTCTCTGAAGGCTAATTCCCATGCATAAAGTTTCAGAACTTTAATCCCATTGAGAATTTCATTCATCAGCTTAATTCTGTTGTCTTTGCTCTTCATCTGAGCCACCTAAAAACAACATTGCAAAAATAATTAGCAGAGCACAATACTTGGCAGACTCACAAAGTTCTGAGCCTTTATATTTTGCAATAGCAAAATTTCCCTCATTATCATCAAAAGCTTACTAGCTTCCCAAGCAGGAAATCTGAGATGCTATCTGAACAAACACATATGCAGAATTAACAAGATGTTTTAAACCAATTAAAAGAATGCTTCATGCCACTAAAAATCCAAACCAAGATCAAAACAATTTGTGGCACTGGTTTAAATGGGATTAACCCTGCATCAGGGAGGCCTGGGACTAAGGTTCCTCCTAGGTACAATCTGCAGTTAAAAAACAAGCCACTATACTCAGGCTTCAGTGATGCACGGTTTACACCTAGCCTTAGACAAAACTCAGGTTTGCTTCGTTTTCAGCACTATTGATGACTTTCTGATAATACACTAAGGCAAAAAGCTTTCCATTCAGCCATAAGAAGAAAGTCCATTCTCCAGAAGTTTCTGCCTTCGTAAGTATTTTAACGAGGACAGCGCGAAGCTGCAACAATGCTCTCACGCAGCACGAGGCAGAGTCAGTAACTGCACCGGTACAGCCATCCCAGACAGCCTGGCTGCGACGGGCTAGAGATCCCACGCAGGAACCAAATGCTGTGGTATATTTTGATAAACATCTAGAGCTAAAAGGTTTCAGTTAAATAAATCAATCTGCTCCAACACTCAGTAAATTCAGTTAGTAGTGAAGCCTGTAGCAGAAAGCACACGGTGGGGCTGCTGGAAGTAGTTTTCGCACTAGGAAACATGAGAGTTTGAGTCTACGCTTCCTGATGTGCACTCTGTAACAAACGGATCCTGCCTAAACAGAATTGACTAGGGATCGAGAACAGCCAACAACTAAGACTTCTCCATCCTCAACCCTCCAGGGGGAAAAAACAAACAAACAAAAAAAATCCAAAAACTTGAGAACAAACCACACACACACCCCTCCCTAACACTGCAGCCACCATCCTGGAAACGTGAATATTGCAGTCATTAAGGTTCATTAGACAGCCAGTAGTTTATGTTTGCACTTTACTTCTTAGGGGGTAAGTTAAAAAATAAGCTAATTCCGATCTAGCCATCGGGCATTACATGAAGCTGGCCAACCTGCTACCTTGGTCTTAACTACTACGTGATTTTTAGACCATTACGTACAGATATTCTGTAAGGCTGAAAAATATGTGAGTTTATGTATGCATAATAAAAGACACCTCTGACCTTTCTTTCCTTTCTTTTTTTTTTTTTTTGAGGGATAAATGGGGGGGGGCGGAGGAGGGGAGGCAATTAAAAGGACAAACTCCAGGAACAGGTGAAAAAACAGAACATGTTTCTTAAAAGCACTGCCATATATATAAAGGTTCTAACCTGATAGGTTTTTGTCTTCATTGCCATCACAGCATTTACCGGAACCAGAAGGATCATGACAGCCACGCCTGCCAGCACCGAAGGACCTAAATTCTGAAAAGCACTTCATTGTAAACTTTTATTCAAACTCATTTTAAAAATCTTGGGTCAAACGACTGCATATGCTACAGAACAGCATTCTGAAATAGCTTTTCAACCTCTTCTTCCCTTTTTGAGAGCAGCCTGGGGGAAGAAGTGGACGATCACGTAGGGGCTTGGGTTGATACTCACATGCTTTGATTTTTGAAATAAACATACATATGTAGACCCCATAGACAGAGATCTGTATTGCTCTATACCTCTCTATATACATCCATCTATACGTACAGAGATATTTTTTTTTTTATGTTTTCCAATTTTTGCTGGTTTGTCTGTTGTTCTGAAGTAGACAACCATGGAAGGAGTGACTGACTTCTGGGGGAATTTCGTTACCTTTCTGATTGCCAGTGAGAATCAGGAAGAGTCAGCTGGTGACTGACTCGACTAGAAACAGCAAACATCTCGTACGGCGACTCTCAGCATGTAGAGCTAAGACCACTCTTCTCTGAATCAAGTTACAAGTGAGATACCAGAGGTGCTGCAGTCCCCCAAATGATAGTAGCTCCCACCTGCATCCTCCCCACGTGCACTCAGATGTGCAAATTCAGAACCTCCTGCCTTCCTTCTCGGCAGCAGCGATAAAAGCAGCTCCGAATGGCTTCTGAACAAGCAGCATTTCCCCCACACTGCTGGAAACCCTCCAGTGCTCTGAACACCAGCTGTCTGTAGTCATGACCATACGAAGCAGCATGTTGCCAAAGCCACAGCAGGAAACACGCACAATACTCACCTGCCAGAGCAAGTACAGCGCTAATATCACCTGGAGAGGTGCAGACCAGATCATGTTTATGTAGGTAGCCAAGTCCATGAATCTCTGAGCATCCACAGACATTAGATTCACAATCTCCCCCACAGTAGAAGTCTTTCTAGCAGAATTTGTGATAACAAGTGCCTAGGTGCAGATTAAGAATAAAAACCAAATTAAGGCAACATGAAGGAAGACTTACTCATTTGCACTTTCTCCACAGAATTCAATTGCATTACAGATCTTCATTTTCAAAATTGCAAGCAATCCTCTTCCTGCTCCCTATTCTGTTTACCCTGCCCATCTTACAAAATGCAAGTTGTATAGTTGGGTTTAAACTAAAAGAGAATTAAAGACAACAAGCAGTCTTTGGGGTTAGGGTTGTTGGTCGGTTGGTTTTCTTGCTGGGGGGGGACACGTATTGTTTGCTTGTTTTGGTTTTTAGCCTAAGAAGCAGGATCTTCACTTCTTTTCACACATTTTTCTCACAGAGAGCAATCAGCCCACAGCTTTCCAAAACCTTCCAGCTCATTCCAAGATGAGGTGGCACTGCTGCCAAGTCCCAAATGAAGCTGTAAATGTAGATTTCTGCACAAACTGAAGCAGTTTCACACCCCTACTCTAAACGAGACAAGGTTTCTTGTTTGGCAGTGGGAAGAAGAAGGTGCCTGAACTTTAACTAGTAGATTAGAAAACTGCTCTATCTTAAAGGCTTTTATTTATAAATTAGATACTCTCTTATTTCTATTAAGGGTTGAGAATCAGCCTACCAGAGTCTCCTAATCGCTTTCATTATTCAGACATAAGCGATGCATTGGCACAGTCAGCAACAGGCATTGTCATACGTTTAAAGAAATGCCTACCTTTCGATAAATTACACCAACAATAGCTGTTTTGAGCCTCATTCCAGTTACAAAGCAAATATGGAAATACTGGTGAAGAATCAGTGTCTGGAGACAGGCACAAACGAACAGCAGCCCTGTATAGAAGTAGCCTTGCCAGTTTGGGGCAGCTTTGTTATTTACGAAGTTGATTAGCAATCTGTGGAGAGAGGAATTAGTTCTCTTCATTTATGCAAATCGGAACGAGACGTCAAGGTCACAATCTTAGATTACTCCAAAAGTTGTATGGGTCCATACAAGCACTCAAAGTACTAAACTTAGATAAAACACTTAAGCAAACATCTTAAAAACCAGAGATCATTTTATACCTGCAAACATCACTCCCTCCTCCTCAAAAAAGCAGTACATTGTTAAGTATCACATACCTTACATGTACAGCATTCTCTTGGAGCAACACTAAAAAGGCTCATGTTCCTCCAGCTAAAATACAACCACTTCCAGTTACTTCTTCTCACCTTCAAGCAATACAACTTGTCCTACTCCCTTAGCTCTCTGTAGCTTCACACACTGTGACACAATCATTACAGTTTAGAACTAAATAAACTCTCCTGCTCTTGCTGATTATGTTCCTCCCTGGCCTTCCAAGTGTTGGGAAGGAACATAGAAAGCCAAACATTTAATGCCTGATGTTATAACTTGAAAACCAATGGACCAAAATCATCTGTGTGCATGGTTTCTAACTTGCCTGACAACTCTTCCCCATTGAAACAGCTGAAGGCAAAGCAGATTGGTGAGTGAAATACCAGTGTGTTTTAAATTCTGTCCACGTACTTTTAATATAGTAATAAAGTATATAGGTCTTACTTCAGAATTTCTGGGCCTGTGAACATCAAGAGATCATGTGCAGCTTTAAACAGGAAGCTCATGAGAAAATATGGTCCAAAGGTTTTATATAACACCTTGAATAAAGATGCTTCAGAGCTCTTCTGAGTCGGTTTTATAATCAAAGCTTCAACCTCTTCTGTCACATCACCATTTGAGTCACTTGCTTTTTGCTGCTTCTTGGGCAAGTATAACATGTTTAGCGATTGCCTGAAATAAGAGTAGGTGTATAACATAGCTTTTATTCAAGCATAAAGCCAACTCAAAAATCACACAGTATGCAAATGAGATGTTTATGAGCTGTTTATTGCCCTGCTTCGTAGTTTAACTGGGTTTTACGGTCATTCAAGCATCTTTTTAATCATACAACCATAGCTAAATGAACTGGCCATTCGAAAGGGTCTTTGGAGGGATCAGTAAGGTCCCTGGTGAATCTCTCCTATAGGTCTGCCCTGGGCAATGAGGAATGGCCGTGACCCATGTTAGACATACAGAGCAAAGGACATTATCATTCCAGAACCCAGTATGCTGCACTTTCGTCATAATCAACTCAATCACTGGAGTTAAGAGACTGCAGTCAGATTTATGCCAAGTCACCCCGATGGTCTCAACACATTCGTTTCATACATCTGGCTTATGCCAAACTACATCCAAACTTCTGAGGACAAGCGGTATGTAAAAATACACTGTGTAAGCAAGCAAGCTATTTTCCTTCAATGAAAAGGTACTTCTATTTGCTGCAGTAAAGGATGATGAAAAGGAGGAGGGAAACTGCAGGCATGCAGTCTTTCTAATTTTAGTCATCTGGCTTAGGTGCCCAGGCTCCCTATATAGTCAAAGGGAAGAAACAAGCTGCTCACTTTTACGCCCTGAACTGCCCTCCTGAGACTTCACTGGCTACAGAGGGAGCCCAAGCTCCTACGTGACGCCACTGAGGTTTCACTGCGTGCAAACATTCCCTCCCCAGGGAAAAAGCACACATCAAAAGGAACGGTAATCAGCTTTGGATCATAAAGACCAGGGGAAACCTGATGCAGCTCTTTACGAGAGGGACACACAACACCCTACTTGGTTCTGTTCTGTACGCACTTCAGGACAAATACAGAGCTGCCGCTTGGGCCGTACAAAAGCAGGCTAGAGCTGAGGAACCTGAGCTTTTGAACCTCCACACCTTGAAGAGCTGCCAGCCAGGATAACTGAACTTACCTCTTGGTCTTTGCCCACTCTTTTGCCCAGTTTCTAGCCAAACCTGGCACTATCTCCTCTGATTTGTCCTCTTTATTTAATGACCACAAATCCTTGGCTTCCAAAGGTCTCCGATAACCCTGAACCATCAACCTGTATTAGAAAGAATCAGCACTATATATTTAAGAACACTAGAGCTATGTGCATGTGTATACATACGTCCTAAGACAGCAGTCCTCACAGCCACCCCCAAAACACAGACAGCTCCTCACAAAACCGCATGCGAGAGTTAGTACCTGTAGCAACACAGGTCCAGACGCTAAAAAATACACCCTCCTGTTGTTACTGTGAGAATTAGACACCAAAACATCTAAGGATCCAGGATATGCCACTGAATTCAACTTTCAGGGAAAATAAAAGAAAGGATGACGTGATCTCATTTGAAAGTCAGCCAGGCAATTAATATTCCCATCCCTACCAAGTTTCAAAACGTTTATTAGCCTTTAATTTTGCAAAGCAATTCCTTTGATCTAGCTTTGTGTTGGAACTCTGGCCAAGTACCAACCACAACTATACACCAATATTATTTTATATGTTTCTGTGTTTTAACTCACAAGAACATGTGTTGTGACAAATCATACAGCATAACTAAAGCTAAGTTAATGGGAAAAAGAGAACCTACTGGACAAAAAGAGCTCACAGATTTGAATGTCTTAGTTTCTAAGTACAGCAGATAATTTCTACCTTCTTATATTTTCCAAAGAAAATTTATTATATCCTTTCAGCAAACATACTAAATAAATACCGGCAAAATTTAAAAATAAAAAAGATCCTACAAAAGAACTAAAAAAGATTGATCAAATTTGGCAGAAAAAAAGATACCAATTTAATCTGTCTACAAAACAACCAACCAAAACAACCAAAATTATTATTGCTAATTTAACTCTGAAAGCAGGATTGTAAAATGCCATCTAATTTTAACTGGTGCTTTATGCATCATCTTGATCTTACCCAGTGATCCACCAGAACGTGATTCTGGAGAGGAAAGAAGCACTAAACTCTGGACATGGATTCTAAAAGAGAGAAAAAGAAATCAATCCACATACAAAGTGACTGATGCAGGGCCAAAAGAAACAAACCAAACGGCAAAGATGCTTTTGAAGTTCCTTTTGTTTATAATACTTTTTTTTCATATTACTAAACTTGTCATTTATGCAGTTGAGAGCTTGTTCAGAAAACACAAACACAACTTCAGGGCTGCCAGCAGACCAGAGCACTGGGCCGCAGGAACAGCGGTGCTCCGCATCAACAACGCAACAAATAGCGGAGGGAACGTTACCAGCCAGGGCAGGCCAGATGGTCTCTCAAGGTGTCACCATCAGTGCAAGTTATGGTACCATATCAGAGCACGAGCATCGGGTAGAGCTAGTCATAAATGAAGAATTCGGTTCTACTGTTCTAGCAGCTAAGTGCGGCAACTCCTCCAAAACAGATGTACAAATAAAAAAAAAAATTGAAACTCCATAAAAGCATCCCAAAACAGCCCCCAAAATCCCTGCATCTCATTCATCACCAAGGATGGGAAACTTAAGTATCGATAAAGGTGTGCGGCCAGCTCGTGTTCTGCACCCAGCGCAACGGCCGTCTGTTTTAACCATCCTTCAGGTTAACATCCTCTCGTAATGCGCTCGGATTAAAACAGCAGAAAGGAAAGCTGGAGGAATTTCAAAGGCACTAAAGGTGATTTACTTGCAGAATTCCAGAGGAATTCCCTCTTTCACTGCTCTGAAAGCAACTAAAGCACGCTAACCCCAGCTGCTCCCTCGGCACACAAACCACTAGGTTTTTATTGTCAGTGACATTTGGAGCAGCTCAGGTATTTCCACCTACACAAGCCACCAAACGTCATCAGAGTGCTGCAGTTAAAACAGCCAGAGACAAGCGTTTCCAAGATTTCCATTTTTCAACTCGTGTTTGTAAGCTGGCTCCTCCAGGAAGCTATACTGAAGCTGCTGTACGCAGCTCTGTGAAACGCAGTCCTGCCGCTCCTCTTCTTCACCGGCAGCTGCTTCCGCAGCTTGGGAGGGAACGCTGAGAGCGTGCGTGAGCCAGACGCTGCTTCTGAAAGAGCGTAAGAGTGCCACATTTCCAAAGTATTTGAACACTTGCCACAAAAATGATTGCAAGCAAATCCGACACCATTGCTTAATGAACAAATACAAGTTTTTAAACACATGAGAAGTTTCAAAAAAAAAATAAAAATAAAAAAGGGCAGAGGGCGATACTTTCAGCCTTCAGTTGCACCACAATTCCTGACAGATTTCTACCTCAGCAAACACAGGGCATACTTTCAACTTCAACAAAATTTCAAAATACTCTGAACTTTACATGAAATGCTGTATTACTTTTTTTCCTTTATACTTTTTTTTAGTCTACTTGCAGGTGGAAATTCTAAATTCAAGACTCCACTAGATCTTGTACTACCAAAAACTGGACTTCATTTGCATAAAGCAAAAGCTTAAAACATTAAACTACATTGGATTACTGTTAAAATAATACTGTTTTTTGATAAAATTAAATATTTATCACACAAAGAACTATTCATTCTACTGACATTCATGCCAGATAGAATGATGACAGCAAGCTGTAACGAGTCTGGACTTACATACTGTAAACAAAGCAAAATCAAGAGACAAAACACATTGTTTGACTTCCACATACATCAGCATATACCTCTTAGAAGTGTCACTGTACTTTTTTTTTTTTGCTTAAGTAAACATATAATAAGATTTTACTCAAGACTTACAAACGTTTCTGGTTTGGAAATGCTTGGCAGAAGGGAATAAAGCAGAATTTAAGACTGACTAACAGGACTTGCTTTGTTCTCTTCCCCATCACAACATCCAACAAATACACCACTCATGGAAAAAGGAGGCTCAAATCTGAAGCCTGCCCTATTTCCTAGAGGCACTCCTAGAAACACTCCTCAGAACACAAACCCAAACCACTGTGGTCTCCAAGCACCTTGTTCTTGTAACCATGATCAAAGCAGAAAAGAAGGTTTCCATAAATCCACGGTACCCTGTCAAATACATTTCATCCCTGAAGGAGATGAAAAGAACCCAGAGTGCAGAGGATCCCAAGCCTCAGCAGTACGCTCTCCCCTCCAGGCAGACAGGCACAGAGGTACCGCGGGGCCCCGCCGGCTGCCGACACAGACGGGAACCGCGGAGCTCCTAAACATGTAGTTAAGATCACATGCAAAAACCATCGTGTCTAGATAAAAATTGAATTTCTACATCCAGACCACCCTATAATGTCAGCTGCTCTCACAACTGAGCTGGTTACATTTTTGCTTGACACAAGAGAGGTAAATACAGAAATCAAACGCATCTCTCCAGATTCACGAGTTTTCCAGGTCCAGACTCACTAGGAGGGGAAAACGCATCCGCGTGAGTTACTGCCTCCTGAACAGCACCAGGTGCCTAGGAGGACAGCCGTTCAAATCAGTACTTCCCACCAACTGCCAGAAGCACTACTGAATATAAATACCTATGACTTACCCTTCAGGAATGCGATTCAGGGATGACTGAAACAGTGCTTTTGCTCTTTCTCTTAAATACCACCCAGCCTGTTTTGTACCTTACAGGCTTTGCCTTTTGCATCACCAGCTAAAGAGCAGAAAGAACACACTACTGAAAAGAGGTCAAGAGTCTGTGAGGCTATGGCCCTATAACTCACGGTACAGAATATTGCACGTACGATACTCAGCACTTAGTATAGACTGAACACTTACAGGATCGTTTACTGTTTCAGAAAACAGAGGTGGTCGTTCTGGAAAACAACACAGGATGAGCTGTACAAGTAACAGGAGGAAGTAGATGCAGAAGGTGGCATAACGAAATGCATCCACCTCAGCACCCTGCGAAGGAAGGTAATACTCCAATTAGAAGGCTTGAGGAATGACTTTAAAACATGTTACTATTACACATAAAAAAGCTCCTTACTGTACATTCTGCAAACTACATAAATGTTACACTACCTACCCCCATGCAAACTAAAGTCGAGTGCAAATTAAGTTATTCTGGTAAAGGGAAGGTAAAGAGAGGGAGGAGGGGATGAAAGATATCATTTATTTTGAATCAATCGCTGCCATAAACATACAAGCGTGAGCCTCTTCTGTAGAGAGGTTCTCTTTCAGACACAGTTTGTACCAACACAGCGTGCCCCAAGGTGAAGTCAAGGTATTCTTTACAGGAGCAAGGTATTTATGCACTGGATAGTGAGGAGTTTTCAAAGCAAATTTGTTAATACGCACACAGAAAATAAGAATCAGAGGAGCAGAATTTAGATAACAGTTTGTGGTGGTGTGCTCAAATTCTAGAGGCTCTTCCATTTTTTAGACCGGGACTGATACCTCCAGCATAATCCAGAGAAACCAAAGCTCAGGGACAGATGGACACACAACCCCACCCACCAGTGAAATCCCACTCCCAACAGCCGAAGGCAAAAGGTGGCCTGAAAGTTCTCAAAATTCACAACATGGCTTAAAGGCTTCACGAAATAAGAGTGATGCACCATTTTCAGGCAGCTCCAAAATTAGTCTGACATTTGAGGTGGCCTCACTTACTATAAAGCAGACCGACAAAAGTATTTCAGTTGTACACTTTCGTTTTGTCTCAGCAAATGAGGTCATCAAACCAAGCGTTTCAGGAAATCAACAGGAAACCGAGGTCGGCTCCCAGAACAGTTTCATATCAAAGACTATACACTTTTATTGTACTCAGATACATCTCCTTTTGGGAGCAGCTACCAGAATTTTCTTGGCGACTGTTGCCAAAGTTAAGATCACCATGAGCTTCACCAGCGTTTCAAAACAAGGGCCATTACGTCTTGCTTGGTTTGCCTTCATAACCCAAGGAACGAAGGCATGCTGAACAGATCATTAACTGACTTGACTGGCATAATTAGCAAGCAACTACTCTATTGCTGCAGCACTTCAGATTATTTTCAACCGAATGGCGCTAGCAGTCACTTACCGTATTTAAGGCATGTATTATTTTGGATCTAAAAACCACTGTGGCACAGGACACAGAGATGAGCCAGAAAATCATCATTACGCCTGAAGACTGGACTCCTTTTATTCTTTCATATTGTATTAAAAATGTGGCAAGTAACTGTGGACAAATAGGATAAAGCTTGTGAATATATTTCAAGTTTTACAACACATTATACAGATATACAAGGTACCGTGTTAAAGTGTGCTAATTTAACATTTCGAATCCAGTATCTCCCATACATTGTGACACCCAGACATTTTAAGTGTAATTCAAAAATATGTTTAAATAGGAAATTCTCTGGAGCAGTACAGATAGGAAGTGGACAAAAAAGGGAAAAGGAATACGTATTACACAGAAGTAAACGACCACATACACAAAATCACTGTCGAAAGCTGCCAGCCTATTTATTTTCTGGTTCTACATCACAAATCAACGTGCAATTATAGTGCACTATATCCTTTCCAAGTATTTCCTGACCAATTCCTTTTAAAATAAAAGATTTCTTTCCATACAAGCCACAATGCCAAACAACACTGACCAAATACTACTCTGTTTCTGTGTTCTGTGTGTTTTCGGAGTCCTTTAGGAAGCTGGTATAACTTAGTAATCTCACCTGGCTGCTGCAACAGGCATTTTCCATCGGCCTGACAATTGCGTTATTAAATGACTACAAACTGTTTAACAGCTCTTGCATCTGTCAGTATGTTTCAGGGCTGTTGGGTTCTTGTTTGTTTGTGTTTGTTATTGCTGTTGGGCTTCTCGTGTCCCACCTCTGTGATACAGGTAAGGCAACTGACAATAAAGGAATAGCAAGGCATTTCCCTTGAAAGGCAGCTGCAGATTTTGGGGTGAGAACAGCCAACACCCGCGCACCCCGGCAGGAGGACTTAGCTGGGACACCCATGAGCCTCACGCGGCATTTAAGACTTTCCAGCGTGCCATCAAATGCAGCAAAGAAAACCTGCACTGCAGAATGTTACATGCAAAAGAGTTTGTGATAAGATACTTAATAATGTGATACCTTTGACAGTCTTTTACCCAGTTCAGTATGATTTGTATTACACAGGTTTAGTAAGTTCTCTCGACTCGATTCCTCCACCCTTGAGTCAAGCAACTCAACAGCGGCTCAAGCCTACCGCAATAAGGCGCTGGCCTGCGTGCTGGCGTGCAATGGGCTGGGCGCGGTTCTCATTTTTATTAAAAGAAAGCAGACACTTCAGAGTCAATATTTCACAGTTCAACTGCATATTAAGTCTGTACGTAAAGACTGTAGCTTAAAGAATTACAATACTGTGAATAACACTGAAATGCGTGCTATTGCTTACGGCTTTGCATGAACAAAGACCGTAACAGAACTTACCATTGTTATACCCAGTACTGTAGGGCTAACGAGAAAAAACGGAGCTCGAAAAATATTTTGACTTCTTTCCCGGAAAGAGTAAAAAAGGTCTGCCCAGCAGACTATCCACAGTATTAAGCCCAAAGCCTGCAATACAAAAGTGTATTTTATACATCAGTTCGCACAAATCAGGCAGCACAATATATACAGGAACACTAGACGGTATGCGTTAGTAGAAGGGGAGTCATAAACAGATCATCTCTTTTGGGCAATTCCACAACATGCACGCACAAAAAAAAAAAAAAGTATTTTGGCTTTACCTATTGGATCCCCACTAGAAGAAAAAGGTTTACTAATTTTCAGTAAATACCAATTTTTAGTACCATATAATTCAGTGTGTTATGAAGCAGAAAGCTGGTGAATCTCACTCCTGAATAACAGATTGCAGAGAAAATCTCTCCAATCCTCCATGCTATTATAGTCCTCAAAACTTTTCACTTATTCTACAGGAACAAAAAAAAAAAAAGAAGCAAGAAAACATTAAGTACCTCTTTTACAATAGAAGTGGAACAGAACACCTGCAGCAGCTCTAGAAATCTAAGCTGCGTTAACTTAGGGAGCTGATGGGATAACAAGTTATTTTTATTATTGAAATAAAGGCCTCGAGATCAAGTTGACTTAAAATAGTCTTCTCCAGCTGGTCCTACAAAGGATCTACAGGCTTTTTTTGATATGTCAGAGTAAATTTCAGAAAGCCTACTGATAAAAGGGCAACACAAACACAAAGCTTGGAAATCAAACACAAGCCGAACGAGTCAGTTACGGCTGAGGTGCGCACACAGGCCAAGAGTAATGCTCGACAAAAACAGGGTGCTAAAACATGGCTGAAGATACATTCAAACCTCCAGGTAAGCTTAGTACGTTCTGATCTTAAGAAGCTGCATACCGTTTTGGCTTTGTTGAGGTTTGACATTTGAATGTATCCCCTGTCATGGTAACGAAGGTACAGGAAGTACACGGGGAAGCAGAGCCACAGGTAAACGCAAGGAATCCAGGCCAGGACTGTGTTCTGAAAGCACTGGGTGAAGTCTGGGTTCTCTGTGTGCCACGTCAGGTTCCAGTCCTGGGGAGGGAAAAGAGAGCAAGTCAAAGAAAAAGCAAACACAAAGCTGCAGTATAAAAAAAAAAAAAAAAAGCTGGTATCTCTGCCTTATTCTATACCTCTTATTACGTATTTATACTTGTATTAAACTCCCCTCATTCTGTGATGTATCTAATTTTACTGTAGTTTCATGGCTCACCAGTTTTAAACCTTCACAAGACGACGATAGTGTCACTTTTGTTGGTTACACACAGCTACCCAACACATACTCGCTCAAATGCCATACTTCAGCAGTACCCGCCAGGATCTTTTAACAGCATTAATGAAGGATTTTCACATTATCGTTGCAGAAAAGGTGACAATGCTAGCTATCCCCCATGGTAACCACGGTGCACGCATGCCCAAGTACTCAGACACACCACATTCCCAAATTCCAGTGCGGAAACGTTATCTGGCACGCAGCAGGAGTGACAGCACAAGATAACACCACTGTTTGTAAAGTCGTCTTGTAGCTCCTGATCCGTCCGCAGCAAACCCCGTTGGGACTTTCTGGTGACCGCTCACAACAGCCCTCGCACGAGGCAGAAGGCTCACCCTCGCAGCCCACTTCCTACTCGGCAACAGAAAAACATAAACCAAGGTAATTCCACGTGCTCCTGTTTCTCTCAACACGATTCTCAGAAACAAGGTAAACCACCATACAATCAAACCAAAACTGACACTTAGACTCAGAATATGCGATCATCGTTTCCATTACCGGGAGAAGGACTATTTACAATGACAAGCTATTTAGTTAAATGAACCTTCGCACCGTATTTATGACTGGCTTGAGTTAGGGAAATCTCTTGCAGGAAATTTTACCTTAAAATTACCGGCTTTGCTGTAAAACGATCACAAGGGACTCTTCCTCTCAAGTGCTATGGATTTCTGACTCTTCAACAGAGCGATGCAATACAGAGATACGCTGCTGCGGACGGACTGCAGCACGACAGCCAGAGCGGGGCTCCCAGGCTTCTCTCTAACACCACACCACCAGCAGCAGCCCCATGCCCAAAGGCTCGATAACTATGGTGTCACTTCCCGTTGCAAAGCATTTTTTAGCCAGTTGCACAGCTTACAGCTCCCCAGTACTGAGACATAACGGCAGTCAGTAATCCTTCTCCTCTACAAAAGCCGGAGCTGCTCGCAGAGCTAAGTACCATTATGCCCATTTTACAGCTGGGGAAACAGAACCAAACGAGCCGCAGCACCTGCCCCCCCATTCCAACATCAAAGCTGGAAACAGAACCCACTGCTCAGAACCGCCACACTTTGATCCTTATTTGTCCCCATCTGCCACTGATTAAACAGTTTCAAACAGGGGTTCAAAGAGAGGAAAATAGACCTAAAGAGAAACAGAAGATCTAACTTGCAAAAATTTCAACTCGAGGCTAACCAGACGTTTTATCACAGAGCAGGTTTCCCCTTAAATTTGACCATTCTGTATTAAGATGTTTTGTTGGGGTTGTTTTGTTTAAACCTCTTTTGAAAATGTATAAACAAGGATATTTTCCTTCCCCACTTCCCTCTCAGTTTCTATCAGAATCCAAGACTGCCTTCTCGGTTAGATAGGACCGACAGCACGCAGGGGTCACATGGCTGCTATTTTTCTCCTCTAATTCCACAGCATTCTAAAAATTCTTCTCATTTTATTCTTTTTTAAACTGGCAAATAAAAAATTACATGATCTCTGAACTTAATAGAGCCAATTCAAAGAAATTAACACTGGCAGAGCATAAAAATGCCCGATTGTGTTTCAGTGTGTCCGCGCTGGGTCACGTAAGCTGCTGGTGACGAGGCAGCGGCTGAGAGACGCTGTGGGCCAGCCACGTGCTCTTTACGTTCCCTGGCTGCATAACATCACCCGAAATTTCAGCTGAGTCATCCGCACATTTAGCCACCGCAGAAATGGGTTTGGCTTTCTAAGTCCCAGCTGCTCCGCTCCAGCACAAAAGCCAAGAAAAAGTCTCATGACTCTGCAGAACCGTTTACAGTGCACAAATTAAGATCGTTAATATGATTATACAAGTAAATGGACAGGATGTAATCAGGGCTACAACAAACAAGAGCATTGACATAATTTTATTGAGTAAATTCCTGCAGACCTACACACAAGTTACTCTCCCCTTTTCCAGTGGTTTTAGACGCTTGCTGTAAAACGTCTCGGGCAGTGACCAGAAAGGACAGAGCAGGTAACGCGCACGTCGCTGCCACGGGGCTCACGACCAGAAGGAAGTGCCGGATGCACGACTGCTATGCACGCTGGCTGGAGGAAACTCCAAAACCACGTGCGATCTTTCATTTGACTTTCATATTGGCAAGTTACCCGGAGGTGTTTCTGCACGAAAGGCAAGAGGGTACGATGCAACGGCACTTCCGAGTTAAGATCAGAAAGTCAGGACAAACGGGCAGTTTGGGGTAAGATTACTGCGAGAACGTAACAGCTACGGCAGCATCAGCGTACCTTCTGTCGCATTCTTCCAGGATTTGATCCGGAGGCTGTTGATATCAAAGAGGAGTTTGCCTAGCTTAACACACGGTTCTCCTCTGCACAAGAGAGGCACGTGAGGTGCGGCAGCCCCTTCGTTGTACATTCGTTTCGGGTGACAAAGGGTGAGGCAAGCACGCATGAGGACAGGCACGGTGGTATTTTCTCCTGGGCTCCCCAGGTGAAATTCTCGCAGGCTACGTCCACACCAGGCAGCGGCACAGGCAGGAACGGAGCTGTAGACCAAACACTTGCTGCTGAGCACCCGACCTCCACGCACGACGCCTTTCACTCGGGTTCGCGCCAGACGAGCGTCAGGCTCCCCTGCAGACCGACCGGACCGCCCGTCGGGCACCGGAGCACGCTTCCCAGCGAACGCCTGCCCAGAAGGCGCGGGGGCCACCGGAGTGAGCCGAGACGCAGGACAGGGCACTGCCGGCAGCTCACCTCAGAAGCAGGCTCCCGCTCTGAACCCAGACGGCGATGCCCGCAGTGGGCAAAGGCAATCCGTGACAAAAAAAGGCACGCCCTGAGTGGAGGATGCCGTAGCTTCAGGAGGCTCAGTCCCAGCTGGAAAACACGTCCCTCTCATCAGGAATCCAACATGTATTCCTATTCAAATCACCACGTTCGATTACACAAGTCCAGACTAGTTCTGCCAGTTTAAAGTACGTGCTTCTCCTTTACTTTATATAGACCCAGTTTCAGTCTTATTTTTTTCCCAGCACAAAAAAAAATTCTTTATGGATCAATGCAGAAACATTCACTGAAGCAGAACTTTGTATTTAAAAGAAATTAATTAACAAATTAATGACATTTTTTCTGACTCAAGTTTTAGACATACTATTTTAGCAAGTTCTATTAAAGAACTAAGTCGCCCCATTTTCACATCTCAAAGATTAATAGCAATTTGCATTCGACTGATCAGCTAACCCTTCCACTTTGCAAGAGCACATCAAATGAAGAGATCCAAGTATCCGTTGAAAGCCTACAACAAACTAGCAGCCTCCTACCAGGAAGGAGGAAGAAGAAAAAAAGCGGTTAGGTCTACAGCTATTAGAACGTATAATCTGGAAGCAGCCTTTAACGTAATCTATGACTGCAGCAACTCACGGGAGGAGAATCAGTGCGATCCTTGTACCTTTCCCGGTGGATGTTGGGAGAGAAGAGAGCTGCTGTTGGCTGAGTTTTAGTCTAGTCCAGAAGAACCACATCTCAGGAGTTAGTTTCAGGTTGGGTTTTATCCCTTTTAAAATCCCTGGACAATTTTAAATTTCCCAGAATAGCAAATCAGTATTTTTAAATTTATCCGACCTATTTCTCAGTGTTCATTTCCGTCACCAGCACCGTGGCTGAAAAAAACACCAGTCCACAGTTTCTGTGCCCAAAAACACTTTTTCTCTTATGGTACACAAAGGCTTCCTATCACCTTTGAAGTAAAACCCTCCATCTCCAAGAAGAGCGCAAAAAACGCTTGCCCTTCCCCAGAATCACGTGGATCTATTCACAGGCAAACCACTTACTTAACAGTGCATAAACCCTGGGAAAATAAAGAACTATATTAATTCCTGTCTAAAATTTCAGGAAGAGGCAAGAACATTGGCAGGAGGACTGCAAGACAAAGCTGCAAGACACGAGAAGAGTTATTCTGCCTCCGCTGAGGGACAGAGGGCTACAGGGAGGCTGTACGCCTGCAGCGTGCCCGACCGGAGGAACGACAGGATGCGGCACCGGCCGGACCGCGGGGCAGGCTGCCCCTCTCCAGGCAGTCAGGACAGGCTGCCTGTTCTCACATCAGTAATCCTACTCGACCCACAGCACATTTTAAAATTCTCCCTGGCAGACACAGAGAGACCAAAAATCGCTCGTTTCGTGCCTGTAGAGATGCAGGTGCCAACCGCACTGCGAAACCCACCTGCATGAACCAGCTGGGACTGAAGGACGCCAACGCTAACGTACACCTACACAAAGCGAAATTACAGAAACACACTGGAATCTTAATATCACGGTCAACACTTACTCCTTCAAATGGGGTTCGACACTGACATCCGTGTGTACCCACTACTTCGATGGTGCCCGCAGAAGAACCGCCTCCTTTGTAATACCAAGATATGGTTTCTCAATCTTATCTTCCTAACAATAAAAAACATTTTTTCTTGTTTAATGCAACGCTTACGTTTAGCATAATGCAGCTAACTAGCTCTCTCAGGCACTAACACTGTACCTGCAGCTGGTGACTTCCGTTACAATAGTACCATCGCCTTCTCGTTGCCGTAGGAAGTTTCACAATCGGGCAGCTCTGCTGTCACACTAAAACCCTATAAACCCGTGAGCTGACTCAAGCATTGCCCTCAGATGCCATCCCCCTTTAGCCTACGCTACCCAGGCCAGCAAACCTCCCGCCGGCCCCCAGACAGGAGATGTGCCTGATCTGGCTGAGCCTCCCAAGAGCTACCGGCATCGCCGACGGGTGAGGGGTGCAGAAAAGGAACTCGCACTTTGGGGACGCTTTAAAGGATCTCTGGCCTTGCTTTAGAAGTCCCTGACACCACCGTTCTCCGTCAAAACCAATGGTAAAAACAGGGGCACTGGGGACCATACTGAGAATTAAGGAAAACAACGCACTACAAAGCGATCTGGATTTTACAATAGGTTAGAAGGAAGTCTGCTTTCAAGATCCTAAAATTTTTAAATCATTTATACAAAGAAGATTTAAGGGAGGAAATATCAGTAAGCATTTCTAGCAACAGGGAAATACCCCTAATTTCTCATCATGTTTTCTATCAGAAATGGCTTTAGCAAGACTAAGTTCTCAAGAGTAATATCTGCCTTACATAATGCAGATTTGATGTGTGAACACAGCCAAGAAAAAGCCTCTACTTTTGAATACCTGATTCTGAACGTAAATCAGGTGTCTGCACCTCCGTGTCCAAACCCCAAACACCGGTATTTATTTCCTAATGTTCACCGAGAGTTGAAATCCTTTGTTACCGACAGAGCAGCTGAAACTGTGTGCAAAATGCCAAGAAAAAAAAAAAAAGGCATGTTTTACCTTTGTTTCCCTTTAGCCTCAAATAAGGCAAGGAACAAGCTGCCAGGGAGAGGAGCACCTGCAGCGGTGGAATCTACCAGAGCCACCTCTGTAATCCAAGGAGCTACAAGCCGCTGAACTACGGCTATTTTCTGTGTCAGGGAAACGCATGACAGGCTGTGTCAGCACTGCAAAATTAAAATGTTGAGCCTCTTTCTACAGAGACAGTATTTCCCTACTGTGCCATGTTCCATCACGTACAGGTACCGTGAGACAACATTTGGCCACATGACAACAACATATTTACTATTCGCTGTTTCAGAATCAAAAGGATGGGTTTTGCCCTTCTGTGACGTTTTTCACTGAAATCGCTCTTACCTAAAAGGATACAGGCACAAGATTCCTGCTCTCATCTCCTTTTTGCCCCAAACCCAGGACTTCTGCTTAATAATGCAACAGCCTGTATATGCAGTTCAAATCCCCGGGAGAAGTTTGAACACACCTGGGTAATAATCTTACAAAGGGACTAAGATAACAGCTTAAGTTGGGATAAACTGTATCCGAAGCCACCACAGATGCAAACAGTTAGAAAACAGTAATGCACGGAATTCTGACGCTATTAAAAGTACGCAAAAGGTCAGTACGCGGCAGTAGGCTTTTTAGAGATGTGACCCAGAATGACTTCAGTGCAACCCGGGATAACCTTCACTTCGGCCCAGTATAGCACAGCGTTTCGATGTAAACTGCATTGTAATTGCATGGAACAGCGCAAGTTATTCAGATGTTTTGCTGGGTGGTTTTTTCCTCATTTAACTTTCTGAGCAACCTTGAACTGACAGCTATAAAATGACAGGTCATCTGTTAAGGAAATTGCCATCAACAACAGAATATCAGGCTTCATTTTCCTGCATTTCCCCTAAACTGTTCTATCCTGGATTAAGAGAGATAAGTTTAATGTCAAATACAAGTCTAATTTCTGTGCAAATGTAAGACTCTTGTTCACATGATCAACAAAAATGTTTTACAGGTTTGAACGAGAGAAAGCCGCGAGCCTCTGGCATTCATCGCTAAAAACCCCAGCACAACCAAACCATGCGAATCAGGCAATCGGCTGTTCATTATAATAAAGGAATCATCTTGTGCGAAGGTTTTTCTGTTTAACGTTCTGTTGCTGCTCCTGCTCCGCTCCAAATGCCGTCCACACATGTATGACCTTCCTACATCAACAAATGTAAGTAGTTTTCTGATCTGCATACTCTGTTAAACTCTTAATATCTACCTGGTCACAAATGCATTCATCCGCATGCATTCAGCCTAAACTCATAACTCTTACCGAGCCCGCTCAGCACCACTCTCACAGCACCTCAAACTCCCTCCCTAGCTCTGCCACAAACACGCTGAAAAAGCACTAGACATATTTCAGACTGCAAAAAGCTGCAGGGCTCCAAGAGACGTGCTAATTTACTGCTTCTCTAATGCAGGAAAGCATAAGCCACAGAACTCCAGAACATGGAATTACTCCTTACATAAAAACTCTGGTTTTCCTTCAGAAGTCTATTTCAGGAAGAGTCTCGGTGTCCCAGTGTCCTCATAAACCATGTAACCACAGCAGCTGCTTACCTCACACAGCATCACTTCACAAATTGTCAGCTAATCATGAAAATGAATTAAAGAATATTATTTTCTTTTCCTCATATAATCCTATCAAGCCGCATTAATAGTCTCAGAAGACGCTAACAGGCCTGCAACCAGCTGAGAGGGGCTGATGGATCTCCCCTAGCTACAGCAACCTTCACCCAAACACAAAACACAATGTCTTGGGACAAACGCTCCGGACCAAAGGCTTGCTAAGGCAGACAAAGCATGCCCGCACGCCTCCGACAGAGCTCTGCCCAACAGCAAGGGAAGCAGAGCCCAGTCCCACCCGGCTGGCCCCCGGAGTTTGTGCGCAAGCCCTGCCTTACCTTTTCTCATCCATTCTGTCTATCTCCTGTAGGCTGGTTCCGTGGTGAAGAAGTGCTAAACCTGAACAATGCAATTTCTTTACTGACAGAGAAGAGGCTCCACAAAAGCTTTCTGCACCAACAGGAAAGAAACAGCCCTGGGTTTACAGAGGCAGACAAACTGGAATCATTACAGGACTGGGGTTTTCAAAACAAAACAGGAGATGAAAAACCTGCTTTTCTCCTAGAAGGGAATGAAATTACTTGCTTTGAATCCTTCCTCAACAACCAAAAGCCCAACTAGAAAAATCAGGGAGAAAAAATTCCACTGAGTGCCCACGAGATAAAAAGGCATTAGAGTTAATTTTATCTCAATTCATTTTAAAATACACAATGTCTTTGCCTGTGAAGGACACGACAGGAGCTTATATAAATATAAGCCATTTCTCTCACATTCCTTAAGTGTAAGCAAGAGCCCCAAAAGTTTCAGATTTTATTTGACATACAAGCATCTCCTAATGAATGAATAACTGAGACTTCCTGTAAAAGCCGGCAGAGCCCTCGGGCAGGGGCTGTAAGGAACCATTTAGTTTGAACTCACTTTTTCTTGCAGACCTCCCACTTCTTTTTCATAACAGCCCTATTGGGGATTAGCCTTGAAAACTCAAAGTATCACAAAAGCTCTTAACCTCTTCCTCTAGCTATCTCAAACATGAAACAACTTCCCTAAACGTGATACTGCATAGTTCACAAGCTCTGACAAACCGAAACTACCCCAAAATTTTATTCAGGGGAACAGAAAACTAGCAGACTATTTCAAAACGTAGCTGCACTGAGACCCCCCAATTGTGCAAGCGTGCGTACATCCAGCCAGCTAGCTCAGCTGGCCAGAGCGCACACCAGTTCTACATCTGCCAGACACTCACCCTGCTTACCTGGAATGACAGAGTTCCTCGCCCCACTACACTTGCTATTACTATAGAGTAACTTTATCTTACACAGCTCTACCTTTCTGTTACGGATGGGATACTCACTCTGAGATACTCAGCGATGCTAGAGAAGGCAAGGATGAGACAGTACCCTTCCAAAAACGGAGTCTGGTTCACAGGAAGCAACAAACAGTTAGATTCCGTAAGCAAATCTGATTGCAGTGAAGTTAAGCTCAGTGGGGGCACAGAGATAAGTTAAACAGTGAGGGGAAAAAAACAAAAAAAAAGCGTGATGAAGAAGCAGATAGCAAACCTGCTTGGGCTGTTGACCTTTCAGAGTATTAAATAAAACCAATCTGTTTAATTCTCAGACGAGAACTTTCAACAACATTCCTTGGGTATGCAAACAAGAAAAATCCTGGCCAGCAAAGCTTAAGAAGATTAGCATACAGTCTTCAAGGGTGCATTAGGTCCTTCCAACCTGCAAAGTCTCCCACACAATTTAAAACGGAGTTGCCCCAAACTCAGCACCACCCGTGACAGAAAACACGTCTCTCTGAAGCAGAGTTTGCCCACGGCGGGAGATCCCACTGCTCCGCTACCAAGGCTGCTGCACCAAGCAGAAGAGCTGCTGCGGCCGTGCAGCTCAGCGCAAGAACGCCGTAAGACGTGCGTGCCACCAGGTACCCAGCCATCACCCAGCGCCGAGGAGCTGGAGCGCAGCCCACGAGACAGGAGGACAGCAGCGTGCACACAGGCAATATCTAGAAGCCCGGTGAAACACTGCACACACATAGGTATTTTCCGAAAACCATTACAACTTCAGCTTCAAGTAGTAGCAACAATGGGAACGCCAGAAAAGGAAACAGCTAGAGTATCCACAAGCACCAAAACCAGCGCTACCACCCTCCCCGCTGCGGAGAACAACGCGACAACAAAGCGGGGACAGAGGGTTGGTGATGAGGACAAGTTCAGCAAGGGAGAAGATTTTTTCCAGACACATCTGATACCAACTGGAATTCACACTTGTTCTTTGGCAGGGTTAGAAAAATCCAGAAATCAAACCACCACACCCACTGGACCTTTAGCTGGAAGAAGTCAAAGGCAGACTCCACATGATTTTGAGAAGTATGACAAATCACAAACCCATCTATATTCTCGGGAAACAACGCAAATAGTGAAACCCAAAAATGAGTAGTTGTGACACACCACAAACATCAGAAATGTACGTTTGAATTCTGTTTTCATAGTGAAAGAATTTGCCATCAGAAATTCTACACAAACTAGCTGTTTCCAGCATCCAGAGCGTTCTTGCTTCTACCTGGTGCTGCAATCCACTGTTCACAGAACTGGCTCTGCTCTCTCAAGTGGATGTTTCCATAAACTGAGTTCTGACACGCATATTCTGTAAAGCTCCTCACATAACACGTCTCGTTCTAGGAGAGGGGGAAAATACATTTGGTAACTCATAATTTAGCCACTTTGGAGAAACCTGGAGATTAGCTGGAAAGAGATATGAACTGAATGTAAAAGCAGGTGAACAGAGTCACTTTTAATCAGCTGGAAAGTCTAAGTATCTTAAAGTCTTAACGATTGTAATAATATTTGCTGAGTAATACTTCAGTGCTTCTTGAGAAAAACCGTATAATGGCACGTTGTTGAGACATCCAATTTTCTGTTTACTCGTAAGGCAGCTCATTAGCTCCATGCTATTTGGCACACACCCCACGAGCGTGTGAGAGGTTCTTTCAGCTAAGAAAACACACAGAGTGTTCTCCTCTTACCCCAACGCTGCCCTCAGTAGCTCTCACCTCATTTATTTTATTTCTTCCCCTAAAACCAGCCTTCCAGCTCGCTCTGCCCCCTCGCTCCGCACACCCCCCCTCCCCACACGACCCGTTTCCCGCCGCGGACCGTCTCCGCCGTCCCCGGCCCGCGCTGCCCGCAGAGCCCGGCCCCGCCGCCGCGTCCCCCCCCGCTCACCTGGGCTCCCGCTCGGCCGCAGCGGGCCGCGCTCACCGCCCTTCCTCAAGGGCCGGCGGAAACCTTGCTGTGCCCACACGGGGCACAAAGCGCGTCTCCGGCCTCCCCCACGGGCAGCGGGCAGTCACCGTTACCGCCATTGCCCGCACAGCCCCAGGAAGGCAGGCGAGCGGCTGCAGGCGG
>VXBL01005072.1:908820-995338 GCA_013400195.1 Aramus guarauna
ATTGTGAATAATAAATGCTGTTTGAATGCATTCGGCTTTATGTTAGAGTACATTTGGCTTTGCGTTAACAGATCTCTTTATGGTAATAGTTTTAAAGGATACACTGGAAAAAAGAGGTGCTCTGGGACAAATAAAGGCAAGGATCAGAGCTGAAGTTTTTAATGCACTGGATGACCAAAGTGAGCCGCGGCCACCACTGTCTCATGAAAATCTCTTAATCAACGAACTAATTCGTGAATACCTGGAATATAACAACTACAAATACGCAGCGTCTGTTTTAACTGCAGGTATCGGGGCAGAATTTTTGTTCTCATCACTGTATTAATAGATATTTGCTGTTTGGTTGAGTAATTCCACTAATACCATGAAATTAATAAGTGAGACCAAGCTGCACTATCTTGTCTTCCCTTGGAAAGAAACGAGATACAAACGCTGTCTCCACAGCTTTACTTGTAGCATTAAGCCAAATCATACCGTTAGTTTTCAGAAAAACTTACTCTTTGCTCCTTATCTTTGAGGTAAATGCTTTAACAGAGTAGTTGATACAAGAGCCAGACAACTTGCTAGCAGCCTGCAAAATCAAAATACCTTTCCTGAAATGTCTGCTTTTGTTTTGGAAAATCACTAGCAATATTTTTAAAGCATAGATCACATTTTTGTCTCATTGGTGTTTGGGTAAAATAAAAAAACAGAAATCTACAAATGAACAAAAACTAAAGTAATACGTACACAAAAGCAGTTGATAGTCTGAATTACAGCGGTTCTGGCAATTCATGCATGTAAGCTGTGTCAGAAATGTAGTTAGATGTCCTCAGCTTAAATAACAAAAAAGAATATAAAGAAGGTGGTTTTTTTTTTTGAACAACTGCAGTTAAGCGTTACTATTACTGGCTGTGCTAAATCACTATATCAATATCAATATTTGAGAGCTGTTTAGACTACAACATCTAAACGGTAGATGTAATTTATGTGGTATAGCACTTACTTATTTTTGCAACTATTGCTAACTTGTATGTGAAATTTGAAGTTCTGTAGTTGTGCTTAGACACAGTAATTACATTTTCTGTTTAATAATTTGATACATTTCACTCTACTAAAATTACAGGCACAAAGGTTCATCTGAAGAAGAGGGAATGGAGACAGTCTGTATAGTAGTTAAACTGGGGTATCTGATAACAGTACTTCTTTAGAGAAAGAGTTGTTTGCCTGATTAATTTATCTTTACATTGTAAGACTTCTTTATATGAGTATGGAGCACTAATGTTAAGTGAGTTCCCTGGAATTACAATCTACTGTTAGATATTAATAGTCTAAAAGGGAGATGGGTGCTCTTGTTCTCTTTTGAAGTCTCCTCAGCAGGCTTTAAAAGTTAATTGGTGATATTTTTCTTACCAGTCTTAAGAATTTTGGGGAAATCTCTTTTCCAGAATCTGGCCAGCCTGCGGAGCCCTTGGATAGACAGTTTCTTGCCAAAGAGCTGAACATAGTTGAAGATGCAAATGGAAAATCAGTGTAAGGAGTGATTTTGGAATGCACAGTATATTCTGTTCTGCATATATTTTTCTCTCTAGTGTTGTCATAAATCACACATAAATGTTCTCACCAGTTGAAATGAGACTAAATCACATGTGTTCTGACATGCTGGATTCAAACTCACAATGTCAAACATGGAGCCATTTTCAAACTCGCTCAAAACTAACGTTCAATTCTGCCAACTCTGTAGCGTTCTCCAGATAGCATGCTTGCACACCAAAACACAAGTCTCTTACCAGTACAGTCTTCCCTACAGTCAGAAGCAGAAAACAGATCCACTCTTTGCGTATCAGTGAGTTGCTTTGTAGAGCAAGAAAAAGGTTCTTGTACTCTGAGATTAGTTATAAATTCACAGTGCTCCGATAGGACTGCATTAATGAGCTGGGGTCCTGGAGCAGGTTTAAACACATCCAGTGTTCCCTGTAGCCTGTGCTGGCAATCTGTCCGGTGCTTAGGAAGCATCGGGTTTGGGCTGTGCAGTGGAGTACTGGGCTATGGCCTGCCAAAGTCCGATCCTTCCTACTGCACGAGCGAGAGCGGGACCTGTGTTGCTGTGCTACGCACGCTCCAGTCCTGCACCCACAGGGTAGCTGGGAGCATCTCCTAGGGCGAGCTTTTTAGGAGAGTGTTGGTGTTCAGGGTGGGCTTAGGTCTGTGCTTATTTATGTAAGGATACTCGGTGTGATGTATTTTAAATAATTACTCTAGAGATGTCTACATATTTGAGAAGTAAACATTAAGGTCGAAGAAGTTCTGAGGAAAGGGTGGGTTTTTAATGCTCAGTATTTCATTGACTTCATAGACTGCTTTTGTTATTTCTCTCAAGCAGACCTCTCTTGTATGGAATTCTCTCTCATTTCTTACACGGTGGTAAAGAAGGAAGTACCCAGAATGCCCTTCCAAAAGTGTCTTTGCTGAATTATCCAAAGCAAAACTTTGGCAAACCACCTTCTGAGAGGAATCAAAAAGGTGGGTACGGGGTCCTTTCTGCAAAAGTTTTATTTGTGACTAGATTTTCTGTATGATACGTAGGCTTATAACAGCGTAAGCATGCAGATGGACACGGTGTACCTCCTTCGCGGTGCAAGGAACGCTTGGAACGGACACCTCTTTTGTAACAAAAATTCTTCAGCAGCACAGCGTTTCTGTAGCTCACAGATACCATTGAGCTGTGTGACGTGACCGCGCTTGTCGCTCAGGTGTTCATTTGAGACAGGTCTTGCTGTACCCAACTCAAGAAAGACCCACCCATGATTTCTCAAACCGCCCACGTAGGTGCCTTTGTGTCAGCAAGTGACCGACTGCAGCGGCTCTCAGGCCTGCTTCTCTCTGCTGGCACGCTGACGGACAGCACGCACAGCATACGGATCTGATTGCCCTCGGAAGGGCCTGGCTGGCCTTCGCACGTGTCGGCAGTACCACCTCCTCTCTACTGTGGGAATGTATTTTATTTATAAAGCAGACATTTTTAAAAATTGCAGGCAACCAAATGTATGTAATTTCTCAACAGTGCAAGGTACTGTGAAGCTGCTCTTACCTTGTGGTAGCTTGTTACCTTGTTAGTTACTAGAGAGAAGAGGAAAAAAACTTAATTGTGTAGCTTTGTTCTCTTAAGGCTTTTGGACTGTTACAGCTATTCTAATAGTGCTATTCTTTTTTTTTTTTTTTTTTGAATGTTTGTGTTAACTGATGAAGGCAACTCTGAGAAGTTATTTGCTNGCTGCTCTGGAGTTACTGGTAAAGACCAGAAAATACTAATATCCCAGTTCTCAGTATCAGAAAGGTCATCTGCCAAATTGCCTTACCATTTTCCTAAAAGTTAAACTGGTCAAATTGTACTCCCTTACACGATTACAAATCTGGAATGGGTCAGCTGGAGACAGTATTATTACACTGGCAATTTAATACAAGAATGTCACCTAAATTCTCAGTAAAATATGTTAAATACGGGGTGTATCTCTCTGTTTCTCATCTGCTCTAACTTAGCTAATTCCTGTAGAAAGTTCTTAACTCTTTAGCTGTCAATTTTGTATATGGCATAAACCTTTCCTGAAGACATAATTCACATCCTGCTGACTGCAAAGCTTAAGCTCCGAGTTCATTGCCCTGTAGTAGAACACTGCTAAATCTGATTTCCCTTTCTGGTCTGCTTTTTGGCTGGTTATGATTCATACTGCCTGAACTACAGAATGAAAGGGATCGTTGGTCCAGTTTTTCCCTTCAGAGTCTGCTTGGCATATTACTTCACTTTCTGCTGTAGGAATTTAGTACTATTGTGTTAGCACTATCAATTATTTCTTTTGTATCAAAAAAAATTGAAAATTATGAGGCCTGAGATACCACTGACATCTAAAAAGTGTGAGAAGTACTAAACACCATAACAGTTAATTCACTGAGACAATGATGTTTCCCTTCTGCCAGAAGAGGGGGCTGAAGAAATAAAATTTCAATACCAGAACTGCTATAAATGATCTCTTTGTTACAAAAATAATTATTCCTATCAGAAGTTTCTCCATTTTAAAAACAAATTCAGTGTACTGAAGACTTGTTTTTAAAGTGTAACTTTGTGCCTCCGTTCTGAAATTGACTCTGTGCAGGGTCACCTTGCCCCGTTGACGCCAATATAATTTCCCATGGGGATTTAATTGTTTAGGGTTAGTTACAAAACTCAGGATTAGTCGTAAGATATGACAGCACAGTGCTTTTTGAGCTAACAGAAAATGTAACAGTATTAAGGCTTTTCACCTTTAAGTAACTGTAGTCTGAAATTACTTTCTGCGTGTGTTTGTAGAATGTGTCAGTGGAGACCTAAAGGCAGTGGGTTTAAAATACTAATTACCTAGCTGTTTTAATTAGGCTGTATATTAAGGTAATGGAGTCCTTTCATAAACTCAACCCTCAAAGTCTCACATTTTAACGTCTAACTTGCTTTTCGTATTAGAAATCATCTTGCTTGTTTAGTTGACTGAATATTCCAATAAACTGGTGTACAGACTGGGAATCCCGATGAAACGTGGGGAACGTGGTGGTTCTGTTCGTTCCTTCACAGTAGCCGAGATGAAGTTGTCTGAAACCTCATCCTTAGTAATGCAAAGCTCTTCTCTCGTAGGGTTGCATGGAAAAATATATTTGCAAAATTGCCTGAGTTTCCTATGATGATATTCTGAATCAAAGCCGATAATAGTAGAAAATCACACTTACACCTTTGGATCTCCAGATGTGTGAGAATATTTGTGTCTGTGTTTCAGTTTCAGATAGAATTCCAGACCCAGGACGGGTGGCTGGCACGAGCATTGAAGAGCCCCTTGTTTTACAAAGTATAAACAGATGATGTCTTTCACATGCTAATTCCTCATGTAAAGTTCTGCACGAGTTCATTTAGGACATTCTTCTTTGCCTAAGCGTCCCCAGTATGTCCAGTGGGACCGTTTCAGCTTGTCGGCTCTACCCATGAGACAGGATGACGGGGTCATACTTACTGTCAATGAAAAAGTTGTTAGCAAGGGCTCTTCCTCCGGTGCTGGCAGAAGGAACACCATCTCTGAAGTCACACTAGTGAAGCCTGTGTCTAGAATTGGGCCTAGAAATACTGGCTTTACGTTATAAAATTTTATCACATTAACAGCATTTCTGCACTTTCCTTACCGTGTTCTGTCTTTGTGTGTCTTCCCCGTGGTTTTTGAATAAAATTTTTCGGTTTTATTCTGTGTGGTATTCTGAAAGTGTTCAAACTAAGCATTTTAATCATTCTTCTTTAAGAAGAAGAAGCTGCTACTTTTGGAGAAGTATGGGAAAATAAATTTGATTAGAAAAGTGCTTTAGAGGAATAGTTGTTTTTAATTCTCCGGAAATGAGGACTATATTTATCTTCATGCCAACAAACAAATGAGGGTAAGTCTTTTCCATCTGGAGTTGCTATAAATTGTACGGTGTAACACTGAGTGTATGGGAGGGAGAGGAACTTCTGGTTTTTTCCCAAATGACATGAAACTCAAAGTCAGGCAAACTAAAAATAAAGTTGGTAATAGATTACTGATTCTCAGAACTTTTTTTTAGCTGAGGTATTTACATGTTGTGAAATGGTAATTTAAAAGCCAAACTTGCAGGGGTACATCAGAAAATAACAGCTATTTTTGTCTACTCATTTTAACAAAATGTATAGATGTTAATGTTTCCAGTGGTACTGAGAGGAGTTTTGTATAAATAAGTTTTTAGGGTTGCATTCTTCAAAATCTTAATTGTTAGATAAATGGTACAGTGAGTGGGGAAAGAAGGGGGAAAGAACAGGCAGTTTGTGAGTCTAAGTGAAAGGACCCCGAGTTGTACAGAAGGCAAAGTTTTGCCGTAGTCGTGACTGACCCGGTCAGCATTCCAGGTCATTTGTATTCCGACAAGCAGCCTCGCCTCTGCTCTGACCTGCAGGTGCAGAGAACAGGTAGGGGCCGAAGGGGAAGCTGCACTCGCCCCTCCGCAGGCTCCGCAGTGAGCTCACCCCTCCGCGCGGCCTGCCCTGCTGCCGGCTCCCCGGGGCTGGTGTACCGGGACCTCGGGGCCGTTCCCAGGAGGGGAGGACGTGTGTTTGCAAACGTGCCTCGGAGAAATCCGTCCTGGAGGCTCCGGGAGCTTGGCATCAGTTATAATTGACCACTGGGTCAAGGAAGCAAATCTCTCTGTGCCCTCGCTCTGTGCTACCCCCACCGTCAGGGCAACTCCTTGGCTGAAGAGCCGCTGGGTACCTCCTGCCACCACGGGATTCTGCCTCCTTCCCGCGGGAATGCAAATACATCGCTGATCTCTCTTCATTCCTCTGTCTAGAAGTACAGGAGAAAAACGGTCTTCTCAGCTGTTACTTGCAAATTACCTTCATTTTGGAATGAGCTGGAAGTGCCTCCATGGAAAGCTGCAAAAGGGAACTTTGAACGATGCAGTTAGGCTTGCTCTGGCCACGGAGATCCCTGGATTTTTAACTCTGGTTTTCCAGAGGTTAAGAGCTGGACCCCTGTTTCTCAGTGGCCCAGTGAGTCAAATTGTTGCGTGTATTTAGAATCTGAATTGTCTTTCCGAGGGCAAGGAAAAAGGCTCCGGGAAAGGCAGAAGCTCTAACCTTCTCTGTTAGGCAAGTCCAGCGCTGCCAAAGCCATTGCGTCTGCTTTCTCTCTGCCCACCCCACAGAAGCTGCCCCGGAGCTCCCTGCGAGACGGACCCTGAGGGGCGGAAACGGAGCACCGGCGCTGGCCTGGTGGAAGAAGGCAGAGGGACGTTCGGACTTGCCCTGTCCCCAGCAGACAGCGCAGCAGGCTCGTGAAAGCAGAGGCTGTGAGCAGGGTGCCGTCGCTGAGCGGTGGGGCTGATGAAGGAGTGTCTCTGGAATCCGAGAGGAAATCCGTTTCAGCCAGAGGGAATCTTGGGACTCTTTTCTGTGGGGATTGCAGCTTCGGGCCGTCGTCAGGGTCCTGCGCTGGCACGGTGGGTGGGAGCTGGCCCGTTTGCTCTCGGTGCAACCTGCGCTGCAGCTAATTCTCCAGTACCCTCCCAGCACAGGTTTGGGGGTCTGGAGCTGTCTCTCGGTTCAAAGTCAAGTCATTGTACGAGCAAATTAAAACCAAATTAAAGTGTATTTCCACTGATACTTATTTGTACAACAAAGCTTTGAAATATGCCTGTGAAAATATACTGGTCTAATCACATTGTTAGTGGTCTGGCATTTATCCTGCCAGAAATGAGACGTGGGAGCCTCTGTCAAGACGCGGACGCGTAGCGCGCCCTGCGAGCGTCAGGCTGCCGTACTTGGTAACGGATGAAGAGGAATTGCAAAGCCTGTACGCTGTGGCTGCGCTTTCCAAACAAGCGGTCCGTAAAAGTTTAAGCTAAGCGAGGTCAGTATTTAGATGAAGATAATTCACAACCCTAGAGTCACAGGTTCAGGTTTTAGATGCAATTGCCACCTAGCTGAGCATGCACAAACTATTTTCTCAAATAATTTAAGACGCTCCATCATCTAGCTTAATTACAGATTGTGATCTCTTGCATTAACTCCCTTATTCTTTCTACTGACATCAGAAAATGAAACAAAAGATATAAGCACGTAGAAGTTTGGGGGTTTAAACGAGCAAAATGCATTTCTGAATTTTATTGGAGCTAGCCCACTGTAACTGAGACTGGCACAGAGGGCATTACGTTAAAAGAGGCTGGTCTTTGTCTAAGTGTGGTATCACAAGTGAAGGTGACAAGGAGCCAGTGGAGTTTGCTGTGGATATCAGATCTGGAAGGCGCTTTGGAAGACCTTAACCCACGAGTTTAAAAAAAAAAACCTCAAAATTCTTTACAACTAAATTTTTGCTCTCCCCTAGAATCAGAGGAAACTGTTTATAGACTCCACAGCACCAGCGCTGTTTCAGGGGTATTAGTTTCTGTTGTGCACAGGGGAATATTTTTTTTCTAAGCTTTATCAACACGCTCCAGGGAGTCAGTTACGCTTTCCTTCCTGAGCACCCGCTGTATCAAGCCGAATCTCGGTGTCAGTTGATCACTTTTCCGGAGGAGCGATTATCACTAGGTGATTACGTTTAGGAAAAGAAATCCCCAAATACTTGTTCGCACTCGCAAAGACACCCTTTCAATAGCGGCTGGTGGGCGACTGGTTCAGAACCGACCCGTGTGCTTCGCGTACCGCACCTGCCCGGCAGCCAGCGGTGGGCACGCAGCTTCTCCCGAAGCCGTTGGTGACCGTCCTACCCCGTCGGACGCCTCCTGGGAGTGATGGTTCCAGTCCGGCCGCAGACCGTCCCTCCCGCTGCAAGAGCACAGCTCAGCTCCGGGGGTAACCCACCCCTGCGCTGCTCAGCTCCAGTTACATATGGCAGCTTAGAGAAACGTGGTTGGTAAACTGAGGTAAAAGCATTTTGAAACAAACAAAAAAATTGCTCACCTGACACACATTATTTAACAAACATCACCATCCCTGCTTTTCTTTTTTCCCTCCGTTGTAGTCAGGTTACACCACGGTAAGGCAGCTGAAAGTGCGTGTCTTTCCTTCTCGAATCCTCTTTGGTTCCCAAGTACAATATTTACCGTGCAAATTCAGCAAGGAGATATTTTAAGGGCAGGCTGCTCATTACTTTATTTTTTTCTAGAAAATTAATTTAAACAAATAAATTGGGGGGGGGTGTGTGTTAAATAAAGCTTATTTGTCATCACAAAAGCACCATGCACTGGGAATCCACAGCTTTCATTCTGAGGCAACTTTTGGTTTAAAAAATCCCACAACATTAGGAAAGTCCAGCCAGGCTGTTAGATCAGTATATTCTCACGTTAGCGTTTAAGCAAAGGTCAGAAGCCACCCTTACACTGCTCAGCTCCTACCCCGCATGGCTCGAGAGAGCAACTGCTTCAGTAATGGTTTTTAGCCTTTCCAGCTCCGTCTCATGTCACATCGTTCATCACCCCCCACCGCTGCCTCTGTTAAGCGCACGACTCGGGCAGCAAGCCTGCATGTGCACATGCAGCAGCCTGCAGACCAGCTGGAATAATTTCCACTCCTTTTTAAGTGACTATTAAAATGTGCCTGGTTTTGTGCAACAGCTGCATGGGTTTAGAAGGAACTTCTTAGGATAACTTTGATGAATGCAAAAACGATCGCACTTTTCAGAGGATCCCCCTGCATCTCGTTAGTTTATATTCATTATATTCCTATTTAAAAGCTAAGTTTGCAACTGAGAAACTGCAAAAACAAATAAATACAGCCAACTACGCAGTGAGGGACTTTCTGCTAACAAGGGCAAGTTTCTTGGATTCTCGTCCTGGCGATCATTTCCCCTGGCGTTGCTCCAGCACAGTCACACGTGCACAAGCCCGATACGACACGGCTGCCTGTGGGATGCCGGCAGGGCTTTGCGTGCTGCGGGGCAGCCCACACCTCTGCGCCGGGGACACCCACCCGCCGCCTGCAAGGACGGGCTGCAGCCGCCGGGGCCGCGCGGCTGGTCTTCTCCAGCTGGGGCCTGAACAGGAGTCCGCACCCGGTATTTCCAAAATGTTGCAGGGGAGAAACCCCGATGCTCTTCCCCTCGCTCCCGGTTACCTCAATTTGCTCATGGCTGGCCAGAGCTAGAAGAAGGGTCTACAGGGCTGTCATACTGCAAGCACTGGTACTTTGACCGAGTGACAGCAGAGGTTTTCAGCCCAGGCTCCCCTCACAGGGATTTTTTTTTTTTAGGATGCCAAGACCAGTATGAGCCTCATCCGTCTTCTCCAGGAGGGTTTATTTTCCAGAGAAGACAGGGCTGTTGATGTCAAGAGAAATTATTTCGCCCAGGACTGTGCTCTGATCCTTGGGGCATACACCATATTTAGTCTGTTGCTGAGAGGGGGTTGTTTCGGTATTTTGTATTTGGCACGTTGATGGGAATTCCTAGAGGATCCTAGCTTTCCCTTTTTGGGATGTCTCCATCCACAGGTCGTACTGCACAAGGCTGTTGGCCACTGGCAGGGGAAGGAGGGGGCGCAGCCGGGGCCGGCAGGTTTGGGGGGTGTGAGGAAGGTTTGACGAGGACCAGACGACTCCCTCACCCGCAGGTCTGGCTCCCAGCACCCTGCCCTCCTCCCCCCAGCGCACGGTGCCTGCCGCCCCTTCTTTCCACTGCATCCCGGGGACCGCTCCCCCTCAGCTATTTATCACTTCTCCTCTTCCTTTTATGGACAGAGGGAGGTATTTCTTATATATGAAAAAGTATTTACAGCCCTTTCTCGGGAACTGAGCCGCGCACCGGATCGCAAGAGAAACACTGGAAATCCGCCGGGGAGGTGGGGAATGACCCCCCCGTGCCCCAGGGGCCAAGGAGGCTGAAACCAGCCCCAGGCTCCGAATGTCACATAAACACGGGGAGACCCAGCGCGACCCCCACCCTGCACCCCCGCTGTGTTAGGAACAACCCTCCTCTCCCAAGCAACCCCTGCACTCAGGGACTTAGCTCCAAGAACCCACGCTGGCGGTGGGAGGGTGGGACCCCCGGTGGGACCCCCCCGTGCCACGCGGGACCGCGATCTGCCCTCTGTCCTTCTCCGAGGCGGGGGGCCACGAGGGGCCGGGATGCTGCCAAGGTGGGAGGGAGTTAAAACTCCTTTTGCTCGGCCAGTTTCACACTGGAGGAAAAAGCAAAGCCCCCGACCATGTGAGTTAGGGGCACCCCTTTCGAGTCAGCGGCACCCCTTTCATGCCCTTCCGAAAGCCAGGACCAGCCCGCTTGCCCAGCGCGGGGCAGGGGCAGGGGCAGCAGCCCGGGGCTGGGCCCTGCTGGCAGTGAGGTCCTTGGCTCAGGCTGCCCTTTTTAACCCAGGTACCGGGAGGATTTTCCAGCAGGACGTGGTTTCCAGGGCCCCTCCCCACTGACAAGATTCTCCTCCTCTATATAGGGAGGCTGCAAAGGCGGCGAGGACTCGGACTGTCCCGGCTGGTGGCTGTACAGGTTCCCGACTCTCCAATTCACTCTCTGCTCCCCTCATCGGACACCTGTAAGTACCGCGGGGCCGGGGGGTCCCCGCTGGGGACGGGGCTGGGGGTCGCTGCGCCTTGGCTGGAGCAGTTTGGCAGCCTGACTGCTAGGCGACTGCAAACACGCTCAGAGAATTAACCCGCAGAGAGCACCCGAATCAGGACACATTAGGAACAGACCCATCGGCCACGCTCGGGGGTTTATCCCGAACTGTGTGTTCCCGATGGGTCCTGTTTCGACTGCGTTAGACACCACGCACAGATGAAGGTGTGCACGGATGCTCTGGCTTGTTCCGTCGCCACTTCTAACGCTGCTGTTGCCAAAGCGAACCTTAAAGGCGCTGGGTGCAGGGCACGACTCGCGCTCCAAGCCGGCAGCAAGGCAGCCCGCAGGGTGCTGAGCCCTGCAGATGCGGCAGGTACCGCGGCAATGAACCAGCACACGAGCACCCGGCGATGATGAAACCCGGCAGCCTGAGCGGCTCATCTTCCTTAAGGATTTCTCCTGTGTCAGTGCTAAGAAAGGAACTCGGTGCACTTCCCGTGCTGTGTAAAGAAACCAAATAAAATAATGAGTTTGTCGGTCACTTGTTCTTTAAACTGGAAAAATGCTTAAAAATTACAAGTAGTAGTGGAAACACTTACAAAAACGCCTTAGCACTAGAGATGCATGCTTTTAATGTGCTGGGGATAAAGTTTAAGCAAAGCTAATCTGGTAATTCACTGAACTGCACTAATTCGAGTAATTTCAAATGTGACATGCCGTTTTTGAAAGGGAGAATAAAGCAACGAACTTCTAACTTTAACAAAATACCGTGAGCAGAGAGGCAACAGTAGATGGCGGTGTAGAAAGCGCCATTCGCTGCGCCTCTCCCGCACACAGCAGATGTACGCGTGTCCATGCACACCTACAGAGATGGTCACAGGTATTTGAGGGGGTGGGTGTGCAGAAATAAGCGGCAACGTGAGATATTTTAAACGTAAGGGACATCAGAAGGTTTGTCGTTAGCTAATAGATACGTCTCAACAAAATCGCCTCTAAAATGCACTTGTTTAAAAAGGAGCCGACCTTCCCTGTCGCTCAAAGCTCGGCCGTTCGCACAAGACGCCGTCCGTCTGCGCACAGGCTGGCTCGCTGCACCCCCAAGTTCAAGGCTCCCTCAAGCCACTAGCACGGAGGCTGAGCCCACGAACCCGGGGAGCCCAGCGCCCCGTTAAGTCCTGCCTTCACTCCAGTGCACGCTGCTCCTCTGGCTGTGCTCGCTGGGACGTAAACAATGATTTTTATTATCTCCTCTGCAATTGGCACAGCAGTCCCTACAAGGTATTTGTTTGGAATTGGGTACGGGGACGCGGCTGGGGACCGGCTATATTGCGCAGAATGTGGCCATATATGGCAGCGAGCAGGGCTGGCTGCAGAGCAGCCCGGCTCTTGATAATTCACGGAGACTTATTAGCTGCAAATCTGTTGGCTTTTAAGTATGTTAATTTTAGAAGAAGCCAAGAGCTAGAGATAGCTTTCTAACTTGTGCAAAGTCCAGTTCAGATAGGGATTATTTATGAATTCTAATGAACATGCAGAATCCAATTTACGGAACGGAATGACACTGGGGGTATTTGAAATGGCTGGGGGTTTCCAGATAAAGGGAATCTATTCCCACATGATGCAACTGAAGGGTTTTTTTCCATTATTTTTTTTTTTCTACCTTTTACAGTTTATAACGCAGGTAATAGCCTGGGCCAATGTCTCTGTAGTATTAAAAGAGCTCTCAAGTGTTTAATCAGAGTTATGTAGTAGTAACTTGCATTAACAGAGGTGAGAAGACCTGAGAGGAGACCAAAGCACTTACGGACAATTTGATTAAAGTACATAGAGAGTGCATTAAAGAAAAACCAACCACCCAAAAACCAACCAACCAACCAAAAAACCCACCAGCCCTGTGAAATGACTGAAAATGTTCTTTCTTAAGACAGAGACTTTCCCTCTTCCATGGTTGAACAACCATAAGCTAGCACTGACGATACCTCCACGTTCAGATGAAAATGCCCACGAGACAGCAAGCATTTGAAGGTGGTCCCGGTGGCCGGTGGGAGAGGCGAAAGGCCAGGAGGGACGGGCCGTGGGGCTCGTGGCAGAGCCAACCGTGCCGGGGAGCCAGCTCCCAAACAAGATCACAAGATTAGCATTCACCCCTAGATTTCCCCCTCCCTCCGAGCAATGCAGTTACGTTCAGGAAAAGTAAAAGATCAGCAACCGGAAAGAACATGGTGAAGAGCTACTGTAGCCCAAGAAACGCAGTTTGAGTCCAGCAGCAGGTTACTGCTACACTCTTCCATCAGAAAGCACTTACAAGAGTAGGCCTTTGTTTCGGAAAATAATTCACATGCTTGGTTATATGTTCCTCTGGTCTAAATAATTATTCCCTGTATGGCTGTGATAAGCTTTTATACTGACATGCACATCCTGCCAAGGAAGGGAGAAGTATCCTTTATCTTCTCATCGGGAGAAAAGCAGTCCCTCCAGGCTCTGACCCGGGAGGCAATTCTGCTTGGCCAAGAACCTTTTAATTAAAGTGCACTTCCTGGAGATATTTATACTTTGTCCTTGGAATAATATACTCAGGATAAACCCATTGTAATGGCAGCATTCAACTTCTGTCACTACGTTTTGGCGTTCCTGACAGCGATACCAAATTCCTATAGATTTGACTGCACTGTCCCTTGGCACTTGGCCACGGGCAGCAGGACCCAACCCTTGTGGTGCTTCAGGATGACCAGACAGCTCTGTCTGCCGGGCCCAGGACGGACCCACGTCCTCCCGCTCCATCGCGGCAGCGGTTCCTCCCACGCTGCTGTGGCACGGGGCAGAGAACGTGCCCCGTCCCTTGCCCCCGCAGCGGGAGGAGAGAGGCTGCAGCAGGTTCCTGCTGCTCCCTGAGCTCCGTGCTCCTGGGGCCACTGCCCCGGCATGGGGGTGCGCTCCCTCTGTTCCCCTGGCCGGCCGGCTTCACCCCACGGCCGCCAGCTGGAAAGCTCAGCTGGAGAGAATACCATCTCCATTATTGGAACTGTGCGGCTCTACCAGCCCTCTTGGCAACAAGGGAACATTTTCTGCCTTAATCCACACAGAGGTCAAATAGTTTCCTCTTGCAGCTCTCTTCCAAGAATCCCCTGGGAGCGAGCGAAGGGCCGTGTCCCGCAGAGCTCCCTCGTGGAGACCGGACGGCGGCGATGCCTGCGGGGGCCGGCGGTGATGCGCACAGCCGGGCCCTTCGGCTCTCCCTTCCGTCCCCCCGCACCACCACGCGCCTTGCACCCGCGTGGACCATCTGGGTGGATTTCCGTCGGGATTTCCAGACAAGGATGGTGGCTGTAGAACAAGCATGTTTCGAGGAAAGCTGGGGGTTTTTAGATGAGAGGATTGTTGAGGGAGTTTGAGGAGCTGAGGCATCTATTTTCCACTGAATTTCAGGGGGATACCATCTAACCCTCTTAAGTGCCTCTAAAATCCTAGTTTTGTTTTTAAGCTTTATCTCACCTTCTGCATGATCCATGCGTCTCTCAGACCCCTCACACAGTCTGGTCTTGCAAAAAGCCTTTAATCTGTTGGAAGGCTTCAGGGACAAGCATTTGGAAACCAACCTCTGATACTCCCAGAGCACAGGGCGTCCATTTGGCTGCACAGCACAGAGCTTGGTCTTTACAAACATCATTCTGCGTACGGGTTGATTGCTGACATCTTCAGCACTCAGTTCCCCCAGCTCCCTCAAGATTCATGTTTGTTTGAACGCTGTAAATACTAAATTCGCTCTCAATAAGGAAATGAAACAGCCTCTGTCTCCTAGAGATGTTTTTCTTGGGCACACACTCTTCCCCGCTCCCCAGCGCGGCTCCTCCCCAGTTCCCCTCTCTGCTCCGCTGCATGGCAGGTTTCCCGATGAGCACCAAGTACTTTTCCTGCCCCGTAGGAAGCCACAAGAAGTCCTCCGGTCACTCCTTTCCACCTTCAGAGCTGTGTGTCCCGCAGGACAGAGCGGAGAGAACACTTAGGAAAGCTCCAGCAGTACTGGTGCAGCTCTTGCAGCTACATCCGAACTTCCACTGGCCAGAGAAGGAGGAAGCCGCCTCCTCCCTCGCGCGGAGCGCAGCAGCCAGCACCTCCCATTGCTCTCACCGACGGAGCAGACACAGCCAGCCCCTGTAGCCAAGTGCGCCTGCAGGATGCTGTTTTACCCATGTGCCACTGCATGGCACAGACGCATCCCATTTGGGCATCGTCATTCCGAGTATCTAACAGAGGATGCAACTTCCAGGCTTGTTTTATTTCTTCTCTCTCCTGTGGCAGACGTGCACCCTTCATAAGTTATCAGCTCCCACTGGCTGCGCCCTGGAGAGGGGATAACTCTGAATTACCTCTCCTTCACCAGCAGTACTCATAATTTTTTTTCTGTTTTTCCTTTTGACCTTCTCCTAATCTCATTCTTCCCCAAATGAAATGGTATTAGAGTGATTAGAAATAGTCCTTTGCCAGAAAAGTTTGTTTCTGTCCTTCCTGGAACACAGCCTGGGAACTGCTCTTCTACTAATTATTTCAGTATTGCCCTGGTGTCTCCATATACACCCAAGAGTAGCTGGGTGATGAGAAATTTTGTATGTGTCTGAATTCAGTTAAGTTTGTGATGGGCAAGCGATGAGGCCGCAGGAAGCTGCTTGGCTGGCCGGGGGGGTCAGGTCTGAGTCTCTTTGCACAGACATCACTTAGGCCTTTTCTCTCTCACCGTCAGTACAACATCAACAAAATAAAGTCATCAGCCCGGGTGTCCTCATTTGTTTTAGTGCCACAAAGCTTTTGATTTACGTGCTTTCAGACACAGTAACAAAGGAATAGGAATCCGAACACAGACACTCTAAAGTACCTAAGCTGGCACCCAAGAGCATCTCACGGAAACGTGAGATATGGCACAGGACTATAGTGCTTTGGATCTACCGCATGGCAGATGTGACAAATGTGGTTTGCCTGGAATGTCTCAAATTTAAAGTGGAATATTTTGCTTCCTCAACAGGTGTCTACTGAGTCAAAATGGCTCAAAAACCTCTCAGCGATGATGAGAAATTCCTCTTTGTGGACAAAAACTTCATTAACAACCCACTTGCCCAGGCTGACTGGTCAGCGAAGAGACTGGTTTGGATTCCATCAGAGAAACATGGATTTGAAGCAGCAAGTATCAAGGAAGAGAAAGGGGATGAGGTGACAGTTGAACTGGCAGAAAATGGAAAGAAAGTGACACTGAGCAAGGATGACATCCAGAAGATGAACCCTCCAAAGTTCTCCAAAGTGGAGGACATGGCAGAGCTGACTTGCCTCAATGAAGCTTCAGTGCTGCACAACCTAAGGGAGAGATACTTCTCAGGTTTAATTTATGTAAGTAGAACCAAACATGCACGTGGCGTTTCCTACTGCATGCTACCGTGTTCTGTCGCAAACAAGGTGGGTGCCACCCAGTCAGGGACCCAGCCCTTGCACGTAACACGGCCATGCAGGGACTAACCCCTCAGGAATGGCATCCTAAACCAAAAGTGTATTTAGGTCACTTTATTCACCATCACTCTCCTGCTTCTTTAATAATTGCTTCCTTAGTTAACTAAATAAAAACACCTGAAGGTTTCTTCCTCAAAACTTGCTAATTCTGAAAGGATACTGTTGGTTTGGAAAGTACTCTCTGATAGCTGAACCACACTGCAGTCCTGCTATTTGAATTAAAAAAAAAAAAAAAGTAGTCAATAGGGACTTTTGAATGACTTCAATGCAAACCTGAACAAGTTTCCAGTCACTTGCAAAAAGCACATAGGGAAAAGCCAAATCACACAGCCTTTTCCCAGGCAAAACTCCCACTGAAAGGCAGCTGAGCAGTTCTGGTTTGGTGGGTGCTTGAGTCAAACCTTACGTTTGACTAAATGAATAAACCCACTGGAATTCAAGTGAGAGCCCTCGCATGCTCCAGGGTGTTACTGACCCAAAGTCATGCCTCCACTAAAACTCTCCCCCCTCCCTTGTTGGTCAATTTATAGATCAGAGAAACCTGGAGAAATTATAATCGTCTCTACGTTCATGTGATTTAGGGCCAAGATTATTCTGTCTTCCAGTCCACACAAGTCTATTAACAGAGGTGTATTTTGACATTAATAACCCTGTAATCTGTCTGCACCAACAGTTAGCAAACTGCACAGTAAGGAAGTCCGGAAAGTCTCCATGGAACTTAGCTGCTTTTACATGGAGGATCCCTATGCAGGGCTGCGGGGAAGCAATCCACGGTTTCAGTCTGCGACAGTTGTACTCACATGACAGACCCCTGAGGAGTGAAGGAAAGTGCAGAGCTTAAGTAACAAGGGCTTAGAAGCAGGAGTAGAGCTCTCATTATTAATATGAGGAATGCTAAATTGGAAAGTAGGAAGTGAAGCAGAAAATAAGATAGTTTTATATAGTACAACAAAGGAACTATTGAATTGTTATGGATAACTTCAAAGAGCTAAGCTGAAGAGCTTTCCTTCAGGAATGTACTAAAATGCACATCATCAAGATTCCTGAAAGAAGCTAGACCTTCCATCTCTTCAGTGTTCGAGTTCACTGGATTTTAAGTTTGCAGGTGAACACATAGACCTATGTGCTATTATATCAGAACATGCAGCATTCATCACTACAACAGGATTTTTCTGATAGTGTTCTGCATCATTGCAAGATCTAAAAAGAATTAGTAGAAGAATAGTGGGATAAAATGTGTGGGGTTTATTTCTTTGTTGTTGTTGTTCTCAGCAACACTCTGCATGGATGTTCCAGGACTTGCAATATCTTTACTTTGTGGATTTTTTTTGTGGAATATTTACTTTCTACAGGAAAAGGAAATTAATTTCCTAAAGTGGATAACTGAATTGGAAATCAAAGAATTTTTCATGGAGACAAAAATGGAAGCGTATCTGAAATTAAGTTGCCTTTCTCAAGGGACTACATTTTAAGACAGTGGTAAATTAACAGTTATAAAGAAATTATTTTTACTTGTGTTGCAACAAGCTATTAATATTTTCAGTACCTAAAATCTGCTTAAAACTGTCCACTCTTACACAGTGCTGCCATACTAGATACTGTCAGACCTTTTTAAAAAGAGGGGGCATTTAAACAGAATTTGAGTCTCATCCACTTGCAAAATGAACTGTAAACGACAGTCTCATGGCTCTGCCATGCAATGCCTACGTTGCCTGCCTTGCAGTCCCACACGTACAAAGAAAGCGTGACCTTAACATTTTCCCCCTTAGAGCAGCGCTAATGCAAATGGGGAGTCCCAATTCTGCCAAAGGAAAAAGTCAGCCTACCTGGGAAAAATTCAAGTCATCTGCCCCTTGCATGTATATTATTTAATAAGAAGATTCAGTGCAGAAATACAGAGTGACTGTACACTGGAAAAACACCCTGGCCTTTTCCTTAATAAGATAATTAAGAAAGAAGGGCAGGAAGCGTGTTGCCACTAACTCATGTTTCACATTGCTCAGAACAAACAGAATCTGCCTCATCCACACAGAAATTAGAGCAGAAATTATTATATAAACATCAATAAAACAGCAATGCACCTTCAGTGGATTTCAGGGCAGAACCAAGTTTCTTGTGCCTGTGTTCAAGGGCACTACTAATTCAGCCTTCCCCTAACAGCGCACGAGGCTGTAAGCGCAGAAAGCTGTACGTGCGTACTGGAACCAGAGGTGTGGTTCTTCTGCCCAAACCCAGGCACCTAAACGGGGATGTGTGTATGTGTGCCGGTCCCTTACCTCCCCGTCAGCAGTGGCTGTCCAAGGGACACTGCCACGGACACGACCACGGAGATACTTCAGATCGTGTTCTGGCTCCAGACCCTCTAGGGAGGGGTACGGCCGGGGGTCCCTCCTCCGGACAGACCGTGCCCCGGGGAGAACGATTTAAGGCACTGAAACTTCAACCCCCCCACCGCCATCACCTGCTTACCCAACTGGCTCGCTTACCTTCAAAACATCACATACATGAATTGGGTTCCCCAAATCCTCGCAAAGCGAGTACCCAGCGCTACAGTCAGTGAAACTAAGTGAAACTAAGAGCTTTCAACTAAGAGGGTCAACTCGCCTGAGGCAAGAGATGGTGTCAGTCATGAGCCAGTTAGAAACGGGGATTCCTGAACTTCATCAGCTTGGGCTTTTGCCCTGCCTTACTGACCTGCTTCTTGTGCCTCACAGCTAGCTCTTCGGAGGTACGCTGCTGTACGCCTGGGTGTGCAAACAGCCCGGCACGTGGCCGGTCAGGCCCATGCCCAGAAATCTCAGGGAAGGGAGGCCAGACTCATTTCCTGAGTTGGAAATTTGCTCCCCTATTATTTTCCTTGGTTGGGAATGACGAGCTGAGTGCATACAGTAGATCTATTCCTACTGAAAACAAGGCCTTGGTGGTCATTCTAGGATAAAAACTGTCCCTTTTCAACCATGTGGTCCCAGCAGCAGCAGAGTTTGTTTTGACACAGTTAGCAGAGAGTTTCATTCCGAACTCCAGCTTCAGTGAAAATCCGGCACAGTAATTATCTACCTTCCACACCAAGGGGTTTAGCTTGGGGATACTGAGAACTGGCAAAGACCTTGAGCTTGATTTTCTTGTAATCTGGGTTGAGGCTGCGGCGACGCCGCCACGGCCTGCAGAGCGGAGAGGTCCCCAGGGCCACCCAGCGCAGCCCAGGCCTCCTCCTGCGCGGCTGGGGACGCGGCCTGCCCTCGCTGCTGGAGGCTGCCGGGCGCCCTCGCCCTGTTTGCCGAACACCATAAAAAGCGCCCGGGCCGCGGCGGGAGCGCGTTGTGCCATTGCCTATTATGGTCAGGAAAGGGAAATCCCTGTGCCCGCAGCCAAGGCTCCCAGACGCCATTTCGCAGCCCCGCGGCCTCCGAAGGGAGCCGGGGCAGCCTCAGCCACCCTCGGGCAGGCCCTGAGCAAGGCACGGCAGCGGCTGCGCACCACAAAGCGCTCCTTCGCACAGCGGGGAGATAAAAAAAAATTAATCCAAAACCACTTGTGCCCAAGTCAGAAAGAACGTAATTTCATTATTCCAGCGTTTGTTTTTTTTAAACTGGCATGGTTTTAAAACTAACAGTCATAGGCCAGCTTAAATATCCCAATACCCCTGCAATAATAATCTCGTACGTTTGTCGTTTTTTATTTTTTTATTTAATTTTTTTTTAAATGGGGAACCCTTGCAAACTGCTTACTTTTATTAACTGTTTGTGAGATATGGCTCATCATCTGTTATCATATGTTATTATTTCTGCTCCCAGTTCAATAGCTAGAGCTTTCCAGAATAAAGGAGAATTTTAAAAACAACTAACAAAACCTATCAGCTGGTCGCCAATGTTCTTGCTTTTTTATGTATATGTTTTTATATGAATACCATAATTAAACTGTAAACAGAAGCCACATTTTTCCTTAAATTTCTTACAGAAATAGTCATGTGGTGAAGGCGTGACTCTTCTGTTACGACATCTATTTGGAACCTGAGTAATTTCTTTAAAGGACTCTCATCAGTCATTATTGTTATATTGTGTTCCTATAATCTTTTTCAAAAAGCCTTCTTCTAACATCAACCCAAGCTTCTTACCTAGGATTTCAGTTTACAAAATCTGACACCTACCAGCGCAGAGGACATACTCTCTATGAAAATACACATATAAAGAAATAGTATGAAGTCTTAGAGTTGTTACATCATCACAGATAAGGGTGATTCACTATATACTGAAAGCAACTGAAGTCAAGAAGCTCGAAGCGTGGTGCTTCTACAGATTGCTAAATTCACATGCTTTCTAGCTGCTGGCTTATTAGAAATAACTATTTGTGCACTTGGAAACTGCACCCATACACGTGCGTTCACAAATCGCTGCTACATTTGTCACACTAGGTAGACTACAGAAGAGTTATTTGCTAAAATCCTGTTAGCTCAATGCAGCGGACGCCCGTGTTTCCCAGCCTAGACACAGCACCTGGTATTAATTCCAGTTTTTATTTGCATTTCCTTGCAGACTTATTCAGGTCTCTTCTGCGTGGTGATAAACCCGTACAAACAGCTGCCCATTTATTCAGAGAAGATCATCGACATGTACAAGGGAAAGAAGAGGCACGAGATGCCACCCCACATCTACGCTATCGCGGACACAGCCTACAGGAGCATGCTGCAAGGTAGGCGAGTTTAACGCTGCAGTTCTTAGAAATCGCTGCACAGTAACCTGGGAGAAAACTTCCGATAACTCTGCACGGGCTCCTGCAAGGAGCACGGCCAGGGGAGATCTGGTACGCAGGGCGACGCGAGCTTGCTAGAAGTTTCAGAGGAATTCTTTGGCAGGAATGGCAGTCCACAAACACTGTGACTCAAAAAGGAAAAACAATCCTTTTACCCATCTGTGTTGAGGCATGTGGGAAGGTTTCAAAGTCACGCAAATAGTTTTGGCAAATACGGGCATGGAAAATGCTGCCTCTCCACCAGCGGAGAGTACTCCAAAGTTAGCTGCTAGCGCTGTGGATCTGTCGGCGTTGCTCCTCTCTCTCCTAGCAAAGGAAATTCAGTGTTTTGGGGCTACCTTCAGTGCAGTCTCATGCTGTGGAGCCCTGAGTTGCGGCGTGCCCCGTTCCGTAACAATAATGGCAAGGAGCAGCCACGGGAAAGCAGTCAGGCCCCAAATGGTGAAAGCAAACCCTTCGAAATCCAGAGCGCTCTCCTCCTCCTGCAGTCACTGCTGACAGACCGAGGGGCTTTGCTCTAAGGGAAAAAAAAAAATCACACTTTGGGGATGAAGAAGCTATAGTGATGAATGGATGAGGCTGCAACACCTACAGATTACAGGGAGGTGACTGGTTGCCATCTCGCTCCGACCTTGGTGCTCCAGGGAAGCAGGACTCCACAAGATGCTTTGAAATTTAAATGCCCTCAATATGGGCCTGATCCTGCAGAAATTCGGGCCGTAACTATGGCTCAGCAAGGGTCAAAGGCGTGGCCCTAAGGTTAGGGCTTCCCAAGTTGGATCTTAAGGATTTAAGGGTTTAAGGCTTGTGGGGTTTAGACCAGACCAGTGAAAACACTAAACAGCATCTCAAAATTTCAGTTTAGTAGCTAAATTAGTACCTAGTATTAATTTCTTTGTAATATTTACATACATACGCAGAGCAGTGATTGCTTTGGAGAAACTAATCCGTTCAAAAGCACTGTGCGCTTTATCTGACTCTGCAATGAAATGACACGGCATTTCTCACAGCATTGCAGTCACAAGGATTGCAGTACTCCTGCCCTTGTCCCGCTTGAAATAGCAACCTGATGATGTATCTAGAAGTTACGAGTAGTTGGTTTGGTATATCATAGTTAATCGCTATTTTCTAAACCAAGATTTGGACTAGACAGAGGCCTTCCCCACAATGAAAAAAGATCATCTTATATGTGACAGGCTTCTGGGCAGTCTAAATTGCCCATCCCCAGGCAGACTTCTACCCACTGAAAATACCAATCAAAGCCCCGTCATTTTGGTACAAGCAACATATACACACACACCCCCAACGGTGATTCATATCAAAGGCATCAAACAGGTCTTTTCCCAAAAAAAGTTGTGAGCACTCATATGTACTAACTGTAATGCTAACAGAATAATCCAGATAACAAAAGCCTTAGAACTTCTAAGGATTAAACTCCTGAAGAATATTTACTCATTTAAGTTGATTACTCAATTATAACTTAGGTTCCTGACTTTAGAATCTTGCAATTTCAGATCTAAGAGTGTTTGAGACTCTAAACCCAGAAAACTAGGGATCTACTTTACAGTATCAACCTTCTTTTTTCTCCTATGGCGTATATGACCTTTCTCTTCTGGAGCTATGTCAGTTCCCTTACCTGAGTGCATCCCAGAAGGCAGAGCTACAGCACAGCAGAGGAGGAGGATCAATAAAGCAGTAATAAAAGACATCCCAAAACCAGACCTTCCTCCATACTGGAACAGCAGAGCTAGTCATGAAGTCAGGCACCTAAAACATCTTTAGGACGGAGGGGGCAGGTGCTTGTAAAATAACATGACTCAGTAAAGATCTTTTTTGCTGTAACCACAGTTGTAAGGAACTTACTTGGCTGATCCCACTAAGCCACGTATCTGTCTTCCAGATGATGCCTTGAACCCCGCTCTGCCCTCAGCACCACACAGGGCTCCAAGCAGCCCCCAAGCCAGGGCAGCCTGCTCTCCTCCCCCCCTCTGTTGAAGCAGCCAGCCTTGCAGGGGAGCTCCGCCAGAAGCCTCTGGCACCTGCAGGTCATTCGCAGCCTTCTCACTCAGCTGTGCAGAACGCTGCTTTTTGGCCCCGAACGTGGGCCAGGGAAAAACAGCTAGGACAGGGCTGCAAGCTGCGTGCAGGAGAGAGAGAAACCCACGATCCTGCAGCCTGTGCTGAAACAGGACTGGTTTGGCCTGACAGTATAGGAGTTTTCTGCTTAACGTGAAACTAGTATCAGCATAGATCAGCCTGATCTCAGCAGCGTAAGGACCTCTCTGACTTCTCCTGTCCTTCCCAAGACGCTCCCCCACACAGCGGTGCAGCCACTGGCCCTGGCTCGCCCGTCGGGGCGGTCCGTAACTGCACCCAGAGCAGCCCGGGGACTCCCAGGCTGGCTGGCTGGGAGGAGGAGGCAGCAAGAGCCCACGCTTCTTTCTATTCTCTTCTTTGGTGCTCATCATAATTTCCTGGCCCCACCAACACTTGGGAAAGCTTTATGCCTCGTTATTCACGTGTCCCCTTTGCAAGGAATTCTTGACAGCAGAGAGGAGGGCGAGAGCAATAGAAAGAAGAAAGGAGGGAACAGATGATCAGCCGAACCTTTAAGAGAATGCTCCTCCACCACCTCCCACCCTACCCCAGGCAGCTGGGGAGCGGTCCCACGGGAGCTTGCATCACGAGCCCAGGACACCCACGCTTTGCTTGCTTATTTACTTGCACATGCCATTTTGGAGGCTCTCCATCTCTGAAGAGGGCCCCAGCTGGTTTTAAAGCTGCGCTTTTGTTTGCAAAAATGTACTCGTTTTGTGCATAAAACTAAACCAAACCTCAAAATAACTCTAGTTATTCAGCCAAATTGTATGCACATTGCAGTGGTGAAAGTGGGTGTCAACATGATTCTGTGTGTGCGCACGCAACACGTATAGACATAGAGAGCTTCATTGTGTTTTGTAAGTGTATTTGCAAAAGGACTGTAAACAAAAATCCTTACTCATAAACATGGATCAGGGCACTAAATGTTTTCCTTGTGAAATTTCAGTATTGCTCCTTATCTGGGAAACTTGCATAGTTTCTTCTTGCCAAAGTAAAATATATCTCAGACTCATGAGACTGAAGAATTACACTCTGCTACTTCACGACCACGGCCGCTCAGCCAAGAGCAATCAGCTTGCTCAGATGTCTGAGGAACCCTTATCTTTTGGTGAATCAAGCCCCCGTGTCCTCTGGCAGGCTCCTCACCTGGGGAGCACAGCCCTTCACGTTCTCACCCCCCCCTCCGTCTGCACAACGTCCAGCAAAAACCATGAGCTGCGCACGCTGCACTCCTCTGCTCCAGAGACGTGCTCGGTGAACGTAGTCATTAGGGATGATCTTTAAGTCCCATCAAAGTTGTCTGGTAATAACGCTTAGCTACAGTTAACAGGGATCAGATAATTGGACTTTCTTCCAAATATGCAGAAAAGCTGACATCTCACAGGACACGGGAATTAACAGAGATGCTGGCTGGGCTGAGATCAAATTTCCACTTCAAACCAGTGGTTCTGAGCACCTAAAACCCTTTTTCAAATCACAGTCGTGCTGTCTTGTGCTCAAACCGGGGTGCTGGATGTCTTGTTGCCACGTCCCTAATGCAGCACGATTACTGCCCAGGCACTGTCACTGATGCTCATTTCCAGCCAGAACAAGAATAAACTTTGTCCACTTCAGTTTTCTTTAATCTCAAAGACTAAGAGACTGTAACATTCTGCGAGAGGATTTTGTGCGTGTATCTGTCCCCAGGAGCTGCCACACCAACTGTCCTTACGGACAAGCTAGCTGACCACTACTACACTTAGAGGCTGCGATCACACAAAATCACCCTACGCTTCCGCGCCCACCCCTCTCCCCCTGTTTCAGAGGAAGCGGCTGCCCAGCGGCACGGCTGCCTTACCAAGGGCTGGAGCCCTCCGTCCAACTCTGCCGGCACCTCGGCGCAGTCACACGCAATACCGCTGCGGGTGAAAACCGCCCCTTGCTTTTTGCCGCGGTAGTTTTTGGGGGGTCGCCCCTGCCCGGCGCAGAGCGTGGCGGCTGGTGGCAGCGGCGAGGTGAGGGCAGCGCAGGGAAGGGGAGCTGGAGGCTGGAGCTGGGTGGTGACTTCTTCCCGCAGCGCTGCCAGCTCCCAGGGATGGAGCCCAGACTCCACTCCAGTAAGGATGAGGAATTCCGTTGCTTTCTGCCATCCTCCCTGCTCGCAGCAAACAGCAAAGAAGTGATAATCAATACAAATGGGAAAAGTCAGGTTAGGTAGCAGTAGTAATAGGTATAGAGTTTTTGTGTGGATGATTAGGCTTTTATTAAGGGCTCTGGCAATACATCACCATGGAGAAGATACATTACGGCCTTCTGCAGATTGAAGAAGGTTATCTGTTTGCTGTGAGGTCATTTTTATTCCAGCTTGAGTTAAAGATGGCAGAACAGCCACCCTGGTAGTTACTGGGAGGTACGGGAGGGAAAGGCAGTTCCCAAGATTTTAGAAAAGGGGGCTGCTATGAAAAGTCATCTGTTTACTGTGTCCTCAGCAGGACGGTACAGAAATGTCCCCTTTAGGCAGTGGAGTTCTGAACAAATGTAAAGAAGCAGTAAGCGAGTGTTGGAACACGGTTTCAGTCTGGTTTTTTCCTTTTATGGTAAAGCTGCCAACTTGCTGCTTCATTGTGATAAACCATCTGATTTTGTTTGTGATTAAGCAGAGCTAGCTGGTCTATCAAGAACAGAGGGACATAGGATTCTTACAAGCAATCTGGAGGTGTCTGGTGAAAAAGCTAAGCAGATTCCAGGGGGAAAAAAAAAAAAAAAAGAGTCAACGGCATGTTTAGGAAACCTGGTGGGGTTTAGAATGTACATGTAGAACTCTATGCTATTAAAAATTGAGGAGAAAATTAAAAAATGTCCACAACATCTAATATAGTACCTGGATCTAATATCCAGGTAGTGTCAGATTTTCAAAAGTGCATTAACCAAAAAGCTATTGGAAGCTAGAAGACATATTTTGCTACTTTTTAAGCCCCAGGAATGATGTTTAAGGAGTTTTATTCATGCAAGTCACTCTTCTGATAGATCCACCCACATAAAGTTGCAGACTCCCAAAATAGGGCCCAGTCCTCTCTACACAGGATAAAATATTCCAGAACAGAAAGAGGAGCAATCGAGCAGGAGAGTCCTTGAACGTTACTGAGAGCAGTGTCTGCAGCCCAAGCCCTAAGAGAATAGGATTAGAGTCCTGATACGTTCATCCTTACCTCTGCAATGGGTTCAGACTGCTGAAGGAACCCCTGGAGCGCTCCCTCCACGTGCAGAGGACAGTGTCAGCACGAAGTTTCGCGGGGCAGGCTGCATGTTCAGCAAGGCAGGGCTGAAAGCTTCGCAGCTCCATCTGGCTGCCGGCAGAAGGGAAGGTAGGAGGGTGTAAGTCCAGAGACCAAGAGAGAAGCTTGCAAGAATGCCACGGGGTTGTTCACCTACAGAGACCAGGCAAATCGCACAGGTCCAATCCTGGAAGCCTTTCAGACTACAGGAGAAAGCTGAAAGCAAATGAATAACTTTGCTTTCCCCTCCAAGAATCCCCAGCAGCCCTCAACTAAGTTGCTATCAGTCAGACAGACAAAGCGCTGCTTCACCCGAAGGCGCCTTGGGGAGCCAGCAACCACCCGGCAGTCCTGGCCTGCAGGTCGAGTGCTCCCAGGACCAAAGACCCACCGTCCCTCCATTGCCCTCTTACTCCCATTTCAGCAGGGCTTGTTCCCTGTACCTGCGCGAGGGGCTGGGTTGCTGGAGCCCAAAGGAACTCAGTAACTGAGGCTTGGCTTGCACAGCCTGCTCTCTATCCCAGAGGGCACTTGGGGCGACTCCTGACCTCCCTCACCCTCCTTCTGCTCTTACTTTTCAGCAAAGCTGCCCGCACGCACGCACTCAGGCAAGCCCCTGTGGTGGGCCAGTTTAGGAGATACCTTCCAGAGCGGTTTTTCACTTACTGGAGAGCAAAAGAAAGGCAGTGAAGAGTAGTGAGAAAATACTTGGCTTGGAGGAGACCAACTTTTTCTATGTTCCCTGAGCTCAGAAATTCCACTGGCAACTCCATATCAAGGAGTCACTTTTGTTTTCTTTATGGTATTTATGGGTTTGTGATGCAATATCAATATATGCCCATGGTTTCTATTTACACAACAGTGTATTTTTAGCAAAAATTCTACCGTGTTCTCACTTTTTTTAACTTAAAAGAAAGCCTAGCTCAGTCTCCTGCAGTGAAAAACAAACATGGCTCACAGCTCCTCTCCTCCCAAAAGCTTATGTGGAAGAGTCCTGCCGTGCTGATTGCTGACAAATATCTCCAACAGAAATGTAATGACTCATTTTGCACCAATTTACTGAATAAAGCAGTTAAGTGGCACCATTTGGGGTGTGAGCGATCAATAAAGCAGTTAATGTTACAGCTGTAGAGGAACTGGGAGTAAACCAGTTGTTCGTTATCAATCCCAGCCCTAGCCGAATCCTCTGCTGCTTCTCCGAGGCTGGCTGTGGTCCAGGCAGCAATTACAACTTGCAGGCTTAATAGGGCGAATTTATCACCATTATCTCTGGGCAGTACAGAACTTATCTCGTGGTATTTATTGCACGCAGGGCCAGCCACAGGGGCAAGCGATCAGGTAGGGAGCCCTGCAAGTCACCCCACATGCCCAGCAAAAGGAGGACGGGGTCCATGTCTTAACCTCCCACCGGAGGCTCCACTGGGCTCATGCGAGCTCTGCATCTGACAAGCAAGGCCAGACCGTGCAGGAGCACTTGCTTCTGCCTTAATTACCCGCCTCCAGTCTCAGATTTGTAAATGGTGCATACTTTTCAAAAACATATTTGACCCGCCTGGGAATTTCCTAAGTCAGAAGATTCTTCTCCATTCTGCAGCAGGCAGTCTGCGACAGCCTCGCGCCAGCTACAACGCTGGGCAGGCTGCTCAGAGCCTTGTTCAATCCAAATAGCTCCAGGGGTGGAGATCCCACACCTCTCCGGGCAACCTGTCCCAAGGTTTGGCCATTCCACACTCAAAAATTGCTGCTACTTCAGCCAAGGTGCCAGTCATGCATCTTTACACAGAGGGCAAATTACCACAGACTTTGCTGGACAAAACAGCTTGGTGTTGTGGAGCGCATTGTGAAACCTCAGCGGGTGTTCGTTGTCCCTCACAGCCTGGAGATCTCAGCCTTTTGGCAGACCGTTCTGCACCGAAGTGCTGAGGCAGAGAGCGGGGTGGGCTCTGGGAGCAGGAGGAGCGCTGCCAGAGCCGGCTGTGCGGTGGGATGGAGCCCTGAACCTGGCTGCAGCACTGCATCGCACCGCGTGCTGTGCAGAAACCGCCGGCGTGCCTCACATCAGAAATGGAGAGTTTGGCCCACCTTTTTATAAATTTGGATCAAAAGTGTGTTTGATGGTCCTGCTTGTGGTAAAGAGCATGCAGAATACTTACGTACTTGGTTGACATGCTCTTCTAAAGTATGTGAAGTACCTTGTTTATCTTACCCTTTGGAGGACATCTCATAAGAAATTACTTGTCCTCTTAATAAAAGTTGTCTCTCAGTCTGAAATAGAGAGAATATATTACTTGGGTATTTGAACTGCTCTGCTTTGCAAATTTAAAGCTTTGCATGACCAGCTTGAAACATTTTAGTTTTTGATGCCTTATCTGTCCAGACTTTCTTTCAAGTGGGCTGCTAGCCATATTGCATAGTAAAAACTTGAGTTTCAGGTTTGAAATTTTCAGTTATAATCTTCTTATAGAGAAGCTGATCTTTTTACTGTCCTCATTACAGTTCATCGCTAATGGAATTTATAAAAAATATTTTTGAACTCTTAACCTTTTGTTCATTTTTTGTACAAAATATTTCCATTAGAGATGCTTATTTAAACGGAAGGGCAAATTAAATAAGATGTGAACCCAGTACTTTTGACTAATCATGGATCGCCAGATTTTGGAAGGTCTAGGCTGTTCAATGTAAATCTTTATCAATATAAGTGCTTCTGTCAGGACATGGCCATTTTCCCTAATTAATGGATTTTTTTTCTTTATTCACAGATCGAGAAGACCAGTCTATCCTGTGCACGTAAGTCACTATTTTACTATATCTCAGTATTACAATGTCCTTTGTTATTCACAATTGAATCAAATTACAAAGAACAATTGGGGAGCGGGGTTGTAAGACTGCGTGTGCAGAGAGAACAAGGCGTTTAAGAGTTTCCTGGAGGACCTGAGAAAAGCGAGGAACGCACATCCCAGAGATTTACGGAACGACTTTTCTTTTTGAGCCATTGGGAGCTCTCCCTAAGTTCCCAGTTCGGTTGTCATTGCAGAAAAGCGCGGCCTTCCGTGTCCATCCTGTTGTTTGGTGCTGTCTGGAGGTGCTGCAGCGAGTGGGGGGACGGCTGGTACCTCCCGCCGGCTCGCGCCCGTCTGCCCGCTCTGCGTCGTCGGTGTAGGCAATAGTGAAACACCAGCTCAGCCCACGCGGGTTTGAACTCTGATTTTCCTGTGGCCCTCGTCCGTGAGTTGTCACCTGCCGGGGCTCAGCACCAGCGCGAGGGCTCAGCTGTTGCAGGCAGGGGTTTTACTGCGCTAAGCTTTGCTGCGCACAGCTTTCTACTCCACAGATTCCCATTGCTTTATCATTCCTACCCATCCTGCAAAACACTCGGACTGTTGAATTGGACAGGGATCTCCTTTCTGACTTTCAGTTTTGACCATTTCGCCATTCCTCTGTTGCCACTTAGTTGGTTTTATTTACTTGAATGCCATCGAGGATGCTTTTGACATAATTTTGTGTTTGTTGTATTGGGCATGTTCCAGTTTTCCTGATCAAAGGTAGGATTTGATTTCCTGCAAATACTAACTGTTGTTTGCAGAAGATGGCATGTGTATTATTTACAGCAGGTCCATGCAGTCAGGCTGTAGTCTGTCAAGTATTGCAAATCCACGTCGTCCCAAACTGAACCGGTTTTAGGCTATCTGTGAAAATGTGGCTACTGACTGACTGAATATAGATTTATGCTAGTTTTTAAAAAGCACTGCTACTGATCACCAGCCATACAGTTACTTGTGAGTGCCACTGCTGACTGAAAAAAAATCATCATCTAAGAAAAAGTAAAAATTAAATACTGTAAATGGTACCATAAGGGCTAGCGCAGCTCTGACCTCTGTTGTAACAAGATTTCATTACATGCAAGTATATCAATCAAGAATCTGCCCAAAAATGCATTAATACCAAAAAGAAATCTAAAATTGCTGCAGTGATGAAATAAAAATTGACCATCACTTTCTTCCCAGGATGAAACATGTCATGGTAATGAAGACTAATTTACAATATGCATTTCCTCCTTCTATTCCTGTACTGTAGTTTATTTTTCCATCAGTAAATCTTCAGATCTTCTTCTGAAGATTTGTAATATTAGAATTTTTAAGAAAGGAGCTTTCTTTTCCCAATCTGTGCCTTTTTGTTCATGAAAATCCATTAAAGGTTCCACTTCTGATGGCTACCATATATATATACATGAACATAAAATATGAAAATACTTTTTTCTTCACCTGGCCAGCTGAGCTGGAAACATAAGGTGTTTGATACCAGCAATACATAAAATAGAGAGAACAAAATGTCTTTCCCATTTTGAAAACAGCCACAGTAAGTGACCCCTCGAGAGGTTCAGCATAGCTGCTGTATGTTCGATGGGCATCATGACCCAGAGCTTAAAACTGTCCTCCCACACGTCCTTTGAGCCAAAGAGATTGGTCAGGCTGAAAGCACTGCACACAACTTTAACCGCTACGGATCTGTCATCCTTGCTGGCCTGACTCGGCTGTACAGAAAGAAGAGCTGTCTCTCGGCTTTCAGCTGGGCAGCTGTCGAGCGGCAGCAATTTGCATTACTTTATAGAATTGCTAAAAATTCCAAGACATTATCTTTTTGCCTAAAATATGTAACAATAACTGAAGACTTCATGGCCTTGATCAGCTGGGATCTTTTCTCTAAATAGCCATAGACTGAACCTTTCCAAGGCCTGGTACCTCAATAGTGAGAAATGTAGCTCTGAGGATTCACTGAAGCAGTTGTGGGCGCTGCCGAACCCTCCCGTTTGGTGATGCAGGCTCTTGCATCCTTCCGCTCACTGCTACCCGTCTCCCACAAATAACTTTTTGCTATTTACCTTATGGGAATTCAGCAGGATAGCCAAAATACCCGTGACAGAACGCACGCAGAAATTGTGCACTTTATTTCTAAGTACTTCGTGCTGTGTGCTTTGTACTCGTTCTGCAAAGTTACTCGGTCGTTGGTAGCGCTCACCTGGAACCCTGGTGGGACGCTGAGCACCTGGGACCCGACGTGCTGCTGGGCATGGGCAGGGCGTAGACCTGGGAACTTGGTGTGATTCCGTGTTTCTGAGTATAAATATACCATTCCCAGGACCTCACCCTCAGCTCGCTGAGCCTACCCTCACGTGGTTAAGTATTGTTTGCATTCTTTTCCGGTCCCTACGCGTTGTGCGACTAACTGTGGTATGTGCAAAATGCTCCATCTGCCTTTAACGCTTGTGGGCCCTAACGCTTCCTCAGAATGACCCATCTTCCCTAGGTCTGCTTATTTCCTCTACATTTTATTGACAACCACACCCCCCGCCTCTCATCCCCGCTCTGCGCGCACGTCCCTTCTGCTGCGAGCTCTTTCCCCAGGGCAGCGTCACCCGAGGGCCTCCAGTCGCTCCCTGCCTGGCAGTCAGCCCGCACCCCCCGCCGTCACGGGCCGCCCCTCGGCAGCGCCGGCCACGTTGCACAGGCCTGTGCTCGCCAACTAACGTACCCGCGGCTGCATTAGTACACCCTAACAGACAACGTAACGTAACGTATATAACAAACATACAACACATAATACTGCAGTAAGGGTATGAAATCTTGTTATTTCATGTGTCTGAAAGTCAAGGCAGAGGAGACTTTTCCGCCCCAGTGCCTGGTCCCCGTGCTGGGCTGGGCAGGCTCCAGGGCTCTGCCGGGCTGTCGGCATTCCCTGACATTTCTGCCTGTGCTTAGCCCCGCTCCCTGCAGCCTCTCTGCTTTGACAGGACCTTTTCCCGGGCCACGCTCTGCGTTCGCTCTTGCAGAGACCATGCTGGTCTGCGTTGAGCAGCACGCTAGATGTAGCTGAAGGAAAAAACCCCCAAGAAATCTGCCCAGTTACTCAGAGACCTGAGCAACCCTGGTGCCTCAGCAGCTCAGCACAACTTGGACTAAGCAATGGCCGGGAACGCGCGCGTGACCTTGCAAGCTGCTCCCAGTGTAAACAAAGGCACCGGCCGCAGAGGAGACTTCTGCCCTTTCAGTCGGTCGATTGTTACAGATACAAGTGGATCCTCCTGGAGTTTTCAAAAGTTTTTTTATGAAAAATTCCACAGGTGCTTATTTGCCTAATTAAGCACATGATTGTTTTGAAGCTCTCCCCTTAAAGCTGGCTGATCTTGGGGTTATCGTGTTTTAGCCGCTTCCCGAAAAGAGCGGGTAGAGCACTGTTTTCCAGAAAGCAGGTGTGGCTGAAAGGACTGCGCACAAGCTTCGGTTAGACAAGAAACCTCCTTAAATGAGGGAGAAAAAAATCTGATCAAAATTCTGAATGTTTGGTGTAGCGTGAAGCCTGTGAAAACACACGCTTGTTACACATTTTATAATCAAATTTACTTTTTTCCACACGTGCATTTAGTTTGAATAGCTTCTACCAAAACGTGTGGTAGCAGGGCGTTGTTTCCACGGAATGCAGAACAGCACCAGGCAAAACGCCGGGGCAGGCGGTGGCCGTCCTGCCCCTTCCCCCTCCCTCCCCTCTCTCTTTCTGGGCCGACTCTCCAGAGCCACGGGCCCTCAGCCCGCTTTCTCCCGGACACGTCTGGCGACGCGGAGTCATCCCGAGCATCCGAGCCGCTGCAGAGCCCCGCTCGTCCCGGGGAGCTAGGCTCTGCTCCGTCCCGGCTCTCCCGGCACGCAGCCTGGACTGGCAGGCCCCGCACCGCTCTCTCGCGTAGCTGTAGGCCCGGGGGGAGCTCGGTGCTGAACCGGCGAGGGCTCCTCCGGGAGTTTTTGGGAAGTACACCAGGAGGATCAGGGGGCTGGCTTCTGAGCCGGGTCTCGAAGGCGTGCGGCCGGGCTGGGACGAAGGTTTCCAGTATCTCTGCCCGTCCCACGCTGCCGGGGACGCCTGCCAGGCCCTGTGTGGTTTGGGGCCCCTCGCTGAGCGCCCTGCGCGCGGAGCCTTCCCGCGGTGCCAGCGCAGCCGGATTAAGAGATGCACGAACGGTCGAGTCTTGTGCTTCATTGCTTACCGAAACAAATGCTGAGGATAAATTCTGCTGTTACCTTTCAGATGTTTCCAAAAGTGGAATTAGGCTAAGTCTTATATCATAGTATTAATACAGAAAGTTTCAAATTTTAAACAAAAAAATACACTTTTTGAACTGATTTTTCCCTATTATACCCAAACGTACAGAGCCCTGGCTACACCACAGGCTCTCCCCACAACAGTGCAGTGGGCCAACTTGCTAGTCTCACCTTGTCCTGCTTTGGAAACTTGTTCTGACTGGGATAATTTTCATGTAAGGGGAAGGTAATGAATGGAGTCACGGAGGATTTAGTAGCTCATATGTTACAGAAGCTCTGTGGTAGCTCCGTACTGTATATGTGAGCTTACGTGCTTCAAATCCTGTACTGAGCTCCTAAAACGATGCCTGGCAAGCAATGAGGGAAGAATAAATTTAACCTACGCCACGTAATGTGAGAGTGGTATTTTCAACAGAGCAAGCCTGCCAGCCGAGTGGACCCTTTGCTCTGGGAAAGCCAAGGAGTTTCGTAGGAGGAAACCGTGTGGGAAGTAGCGCGGGTACCGCTGCTGGGCTCGTCAGACCTCTGCAACTGGACTTGCTTTTGAGCTGGGGTTTTTGTGTGCTGCCTCTTTGTATGGCAGGCAACAGGAACGGTTTGAGATGTGTTAATTAAACAAATGATCGGTCTACTCCCAAAAGATCATGATTAGGGCAGTGGTAACAGCGTTTATATGGTGAACTCCCACTTTGGAACGTAATTTGGGGTGAAGACTGAGGAAAATGGGCACTCAGAAGAGAGGAGCAGAGTTCCTAGGTGTGTATGGGCCATGCCAACACCGCTTGCAAGAAAAAGACCCATCTTTAAAAATTCGGTCACTGAGCTCAAGAGAGCATGTAGATTTTAAACCAGATGGGATTTCTCCTGCCACCTCCCAATGCAGGTTGTTTCTGCCACCCCAGAAACGACGGTACTTTGAGGCAGATGCAGAGAAAAACCCAACGTGACCAATTCTGTGGCATCCCAGTAGCGCAGGAAGAGTTTCATCTGCCTGTGAAGCAAACTAAGGGATTCACATGCTCTCCTCCTCATGGGTCCTCCCCCTTGATGTTCAGAGGCATTGGACCTGCTCTAGGCATCCCCCTCCTTAGCTGGCTTTCAGACACGCGCTACGTTGTCACGGAGCTGCAGTCCAGACCTTGGCATACGGCTGTGGTGTGTCCTTTGGAGGTTGAGGGCTACGAATGTTGGTTAACGGGTACTTGCTTATCAGTCCTGTCTGTCATCATGGACATTTAAAAACAGTCTGGTATGTTGAAAAATTAGATGCATTCATCAGCTATGGCCATTGTTAGAGATTTTTTTCCTACTTGTAGCTGTTGAGATCAGGTCTGCTTTCCACTTCATGCTGAAGAACTTTTTACTGTCCACTTCAAAAGGCAGTTGGAGAACCTCAAAGTCTATCTGCAGAAAACAGGCAAACCCTGGGCCTGTGCAGGAGCAAAGAGTTAAGGGTGAAAGCACAGGCTGTGAAGGAACTTGGGCATGGCGGGCCGGCGGGCTAATGCCAAGTCAAATGCTGCCGTATATGGTAACACTCCCAGGGAGCCAGGGAGAGCCAAGTGATGGGCACCGGTGCCCTGGGAGAGAGGAAATGCAGCTCATGTAGTGATGAACTACAAATAACCTTTAATAAAATGGAATAGTTCAAAGCCTGGGGGTTTGTTTTTTTTAAAAAAAGGGGTTTTTTTTCCCAAAGAAACAAAGTTGTAAGGTAGATTTATTTGAAAACTTTGTATGCATCTGTCTTCAAATTGGTGTGCTTTGTTTGGAATTGTTCCCAGGACACTTAATTTTTATCAATAAAACATGGAAATGTTTTAGCACTGAAGCCCAGGCAGAGATGAATCCAAGCTCTAAACTGTGCAAATTAACCCAGGTCTTCTGAAAAGGAACACATTCGTCTCAGTTATCTCTGGTCAAAACTCAAAAAGCCAGAAGAAACACTTCTCATCGTGTCGTACCTCAGGCAGGAATTGTTTCTGGTTTCCTAAGGTTTACATCAATGTCGTCCCTCTTGAAAGTTCTGCCCAGCACTAACTCATGGGGTTTATGTCCATTTATCACTGGTCCCTTGGTAGGGAAAATTAACTCCTGTATTTCCTAATTAGGAAAAGCAGCAGAACTGCAATGGATCCAGCTAAATAGTTTCAGCTTCAAAAGAGTTGACAAATATCCATGGGATTTTTGAGTGTATTGTTCTTTTTATTTTAAGACCTGTTTTAGTTTAAATCCAAAGACAAAGAGGTCCAGCTTTCATTGGGACTGTTTCCCTCCTCATAGCACTAGCTTGATACAGTTGGAAGAACTCGTGTATTATACCCACACCCACGTTAATGCCCTGTTTGATTGCTGAGACGGGACAGGATTAAAACATTTTCGTCCATATAATCATCAGAGCCAAAGGTATCTAGAAGACGTGAGACGATGTGATGTGACACAGGGAAAAGTAAGCTGGAACTGTTCTTCTGAGAAAGGACTGTGTAAACCTGGCCCTTCTACCTGTACTTTGCAAACCAGTATTTTACTTTAAGAGAGGGCTTAAGAGCTGTAAATAACTGAACCCTGGGAGTCCCGGGGAGGCGAGAAGTCACTGCTGCCTTCCTGCTCCCGCGGGATGCTGCACGGAGCAGAGCCGGGGCGCCGGTTCTGCGGGACAGACATCTCCCCGTGCGGGACGTCCCTTGCTACCCGAGCAGCGGGAGCCCCGCGGGCAGTCCCAGCTCCGGCCCCGCCGAGCCCACGGCGCGTTTCAGCGTGGTGTTCAGATGTGGCGGGATCATCCGCTTGTTCTCCAGCACGGACATAAGCTGTTAGTCCACTTTAATGCCAGAGTTTCAGAAGAGAAAGCTGGTTTATTACTGCTGGTGTTTTTTCTGACTGCTGTACCACATCATAGTTAATGTTGTATTTTTTGGTCTTAAAACCCAAGCAGACGCCCTGCCAGGTCCGCGTCTCATAAGTGCTCTGATGCTGCCAAAGCAAGATGAACTGCCGTTCAAAAATGCATCATGTTTTAGAATTGCCTTAAATGGCCCAATGTCCAGGCAAAATACTAACGGGACAGAGATACAGCTCTGATAGCGCGTTCCGCGCGTGCTGAGGTCAGATGGGATGGAGAGGTGGGGTTCTGGGGTGAATGCCAACGCAGCCGGGCAGTTTCCAGTCCTGGTTTTACAGGCGAAACACATCGCATGGCAGGAGGGGCCCACTAGTTACCTACCTTCTTTTGTCTTGTTTTCTTTCCCCTCAGAGGTGAATCTGGTGCTGGCAAGACAGAAAATACCAAAAAGGTCATTCAGTACCTGGCTGTCGTTGCTTCATCACATAAGGGCAAAAAGGACACCAGCATCACTGTAAGTGAGCTCTTCCGTACTCAACTCTTCCTCCAGCCCCTTAGGCTGGTCCTGAGCTGACTGTGCTAACAGCAAGTCATGGCCTGTGGCTTGCCAAACGGTCGACATATTAAGAGTACACAATTACGTCACAGCCCTATGTTTATGGAAAAAAACCCTTTTGTTTGACACCCCCTTTAGGCATCAAATCAGGATGTACTTCGCTGGAAGAGAAATATTCGTAGCTTTCCATATGCACCTATTTATAGCTGGCGTGAAGGCCTTGAGGTCTGCAGGGGCTCGGGTCCTTGTTTTACCCTTGGCCCTGGCAGCTGAGACGTTTGGGAAAGCCTTTAGCACATTGCCCAGCGGCGTCACAGAAATGTGCATCGGTGTTTAAACGTCCTCAGTTTTGACCGGCTTTGTTAGCAAGTGAGTTTTCTTACTAACTAGCAAAGAGTCCCAGAGTAAAACTCGTCTTTTCTTTTTACTCCCCCGTCAGAGAGAACCATTTTGAAAGGCACAATTTTTTAAAGTGCTTTGTTCCTTCAGAACGTGTAGTAGTCACTGCGGTTCGTTTTCTTGCTCTGAGCCATGATGGGAGCTGCCGCCTGCCCGGTTCCCGGAGGACGTCCCCGGGGCCGGGCTCTCCCTCCTTGGCTCTTCCCAGCGGTACAGCCCCAGGCCCTACGGCAGTTCCAGCCTTTGGCGTGTGACTCAAACTTCCGCAAAAAATGGAGCAATTCACTCTTATGACAAAACAGGCTTAATTCGGGAAGACACTTTGGTGCGTCCCAAACGCAGGACTGGCTCCAAAATAAGCCGTTAGCAGGGTGGTGGGAGGCGCAGTAAAGATCCCATGAGGGCCCCTGTGCTGGGCGTTGCAGCTGCCCTCGCCCGCCCTGTACGCCGGCGGCCGGAGGACTCCAGAGCACGGGCCGTGCAGCCGGGCTCCTCCACCACCGTACCGCTGCCGCGGCTCAGTAACTGCGCTTGCGGGGCAGCAGAGCCTGCCCTGGGGCAGGGAGGGAGCACGGGTCCCTCTGCATGGTACCGCCTAAAGATGTGTCACTGAATTTAGTGGAAACAGTCCAAGACTGAAGGCATCATTTTCCCTTGTTGAGTATTTGTGCCAAAACCTGATTTCTGCCTGCGGGGTCCCTGCTCAGCGGCGGGGAAGTGAGCCCGTGGTTTCAAGGCCACGGCTAACGGGCAGGTTGCTGCTGACTCCTCGGGGAATTACCTGAGCCAGGCTCCGGCTGGCCCCGAGACAGACCCGAGGGCAGATACCCGCCAGGGAGACGGGCCGAGTTGTTCTGTAACGTGCTGACAAACGGTGCTGCAGCGGCTGGGACTACTGGCACTGCAATTTCAGTCACTAAAAACTAATGAATAGCAAAATGCCCCAGTCCCGGAGGAGTAGTGGGGATTTACCATGACAATACCTGTCCTTGGCTGGTCCTGGGAGACTAACCTGGGACCCGATCCGAATCCCGTCCCGGTGCCTCAGGGTTGGGGTTTTTTTAATTCAGTTAAAATGCTCTATATGCGTGAATGGTATTTGTACTCTTGGTATGTCTGCAATAGATTGTTTGTATTTGTAGTCCTGGTTTACTTGCATGGAAACTGTGTATTGGTTATTTTAATACAGGAAAAACAATAAAAATGTCTGTGTAATGAAATGATACTGACACTTGTTTTATACCACGTTATTCAATACAGCAAGGTCCATCTTTTTCTTACGTGAGTAACTTAGACTGTTTGATGTGTGTTTAAGGCACTGAGTGTAGACCTGCATGCTATTGTTGCACCTCGACAATTTAAGAGAGATTTTTGTTGAAATATGTTGTATGATACGATAAAAAGCAACAATAGCGCCAAACGCTCTCACCAATCGACCCTAACTGTGTCAGGCTCCATAGCAAGGAATGAGGTCTGACACAGGCAGGGTCATCTTTCCAATATCACTCTCTTCTTACGTGTGTGTTCAAATTGCCGTAGTTTGAATGACATTTCCCACGATCCTGAAAGAGCCACTCAGCCTGAAACTGAGCCATGTGATTTCTGAATGAAAACGTCCAAATGCTTTCTGTGCTTCAGGTTGAACTTTTTAGGACTGTTGTGAAATAATTCCTAAACCTCACGGTGTTTGATTGATGTGTTTGGCTGCATGCTTGCCATTTGGTATTGCTTTAATTTTACTTGTTCATGTAACAGTTGAGAACTGTTCACGTGCGCAAAAGTTAGCATGTCCTTAGCTTGCTGCTATGGTGCGTAACAGCAATTCCCAGTGCAGCGCGTGTCCGAGGGGTGTTACGGCAGGTTTGGACAGGCTCTCGTGGGCCCTCCTGCACGGTGTGTGCCGTACCAGCACACCGATGCTGCGGGAACACGGGCACGTTTGCTGGCACGTCCTTCCTGGTTCTGTGCCAGGCAATGGGGATTTTGGAGGTTTTTAATGGGGTCTTTTTTCCCCCATTCTGACGGCTGCCTCTCAGACTCTGGCCATGACAAGGGCAACGCGTTGCCCCATCGTTAATTTAGGCCTTCGTTTGACAAGCTGTCTGCAAAACCCCGAACCGGTTGCTGGCGTAGGCCGCGCCGGCGTTCCATGGCCTTACAGCTGCACGCAGCGGTCAGTGCGGAGCCGCGGTGTTATGCCCCAAGTGTGTGGCACGCAAAGCAGGAGCCTGTCTCCGGTTAGCAGACGTGGGTCCATTTCAGCTGCCACCATCCGATTTCAGCAACCCCCCAGGCCCGGAGTGCCGGTTTGACGTCCACAGAGCGTAACTGGCAGGAGTTGCTCAGTACAGAGAAACTGCGGGGACTTAGAGGAATTCATTACCTATTCCAGGACTCCTGCATTAGCTCATCTGGAAATGTTCCTTCCCTCTTCCTCCAACTCTTGGGTAGTAAGTTTTGGGGGATTTTTTGGGGGGGGGTTTCTTTTCTTTTTTTCACAATGCAGTCTTGATCCATGCCTCAGCTCTCAAAAGAGCTGTGCTCTCCGGAAGGTGCCGATTCTCCCGTCTCGTGAGCACACAGAGACGTTTAGCCATTTGCTAGCAGTCTCTTGCTTTTTAATGATATCGTTGAGGCAGCCGTCATCATTGCCGCAGAAGTTAGAAGACATTCAGGAAGGGCATTTGGAAAAAGGTTACGAGTTTTGCACACTGATTGGGAAGCACTTTCATCTTCCAAATTATTTCCCCTAGATTCAGCCTAAATATTGCCTTATTTTCTAATTAAAATTATTTAAGTGATATCATATTATCTATCAAGGACTTTGTCCTTTCAGGGTGAGTTATTTGAAATAATGCATGTTACTGCAGAGTAGTACTCAAAGAACAGGATGACAAGAAGCAAATGTGAGTGACCTCATAGGACAGAGCTGAATGAAAAGTTCAGAAAAGCTGTACTCTTACGCAAAGGATTTTTTCAACTTTATTGATTTGTTTAGAAATAGGAGTATTAAATGCATGCTTGTTTCATTGCATGATTTGTTTCTTTAGCAATTACCAATCACAATTAACAATATATTGCAAAGTTTGTGTGTTTGCATGAGAATTCATTATCCTAGTTTGAAATAAATCAATGCATTTCCATATTTAACCTAAATAGCCTTGCATGGATCGTTATTAATAGACTTGATGAAATCCGCTTTGTAGCTTTGTGCTGCATTACATTAAAATTATTCTCAGCAAATTATTCTAATTACATCGTCATTTGCTAGCAAAGGATCTCAATAAACTAACTTGAAAAAGACATGCTAGAGGTTCCTTTAAGAAAATCCCTTCTAAAAATGATATTAAGCTGGAAAAAAAAAGATATTTGACATTGAATGACCCTTTTTTTTAAGAAAGGCCAGTCGTGATGCTAAATGGATTAATAGACTTTGATCTGTCACGGGCAACAGGGCTGGAAAAGGGTCATGTATACAGGACAGCAATCAACTGCACAAATATATAAACACAAAGATTATCAGAGAATGAAAACAAATCCACATGAAGTGCAGTATTCAGCAAAAAAAAGTCAGAGGCTTAAATTATCTTTCCCATTTTTCTCCAGTGTACGTGCGTTGGTTTTAATTAAGTAATTATGAAGTTTAGGGTTAACTGCGTCTGAATGAATTTTAGGGTGAGCTGGAAAAGCAGCTTCTACAGGCCAACCCTATTCTTGAAGCTTTTGGAAATGCCAAAACTGTGAAGAACGACAACTCCTCCAGATTCGTAAGTAGGGGAAATCCAGCGGGGTCTGCGTGGGGGAGGTACAGCACCTTTTAACGCACAACGTACAGACAGCGGCCTCATCAGCGCTTCTCTCTAAAGAGCCTCTTAAAACTAATCCCTTAAAGCCAGTTCAGAATTCCTCTCTGAAATGGGAGTTTGGCCTTATAGGAGACAAAAGACAGAGCCCACGCTTGACCGTACCGTTGTCCGCTCACACCTTACCAGTCCGCGCACGGCCTTCCAGAGTCAATTCTGCCCCCGGGACGGATCCACTTTCAGAATATCTGCAGGCAAAATCTGTAATTACTTTTTCTTTGCACCACTCTGAGCACACATCTCATACGGTGTGACCGTTACTCAGCAAGAGTGGTTAATAGATTAAATTAAAAACGACAGGAGGGAACGAAAGCAGGGTCGTACAGGTTCAAGTCGCAATGAGGTGAGCTGAGGGCTGTCACTACCTGGTGACACTCGGGGACCGCGGCCAGGTGCCTCCTTTCCCTGCAGACCCTCCTCTCCCAAAGTTCAGGGATCCGTCAGGGATCCGTGCAGGTGAACCTTAGCAGAGGGAGTTACGCAGGTCCGACGCTATTCCCTCACCGAACGTGTGGAAATCGAAGCAGAAAGCAGATGCTGTCACATCCCCAGCTTCCAAAGGCTGGTCCGGCAGGGAGCACTGCTTTCCCAATGTGCCTGAAGGAAGTGTGGGGGCAAATCTCTGCAGAGGGGCTCTCGGAGGAATTCACGTCCTCTCAGGCTTTTCCACGGTTGTCCCGGCAGGAGGGAAGCAAGCGTGTCATTCTTGAGAGGGTGATGTACGTGTCTTAGTCAACAGGCTAAATGCTAGCGTCGGAAACCCTGGCATCACCTGAAAGACCAGCCCAACCTAGATCTTCTTTTCGTTCACAGGGCAAATTCATCCGCATCAACTTTGATGTGACAGGCTACATTGTTGGAGCGAACATAGAGACCTGTATCCTTTGCAGTGAGCCGCACTGGAAGCTGACGGGGCTGAGCAGAGGGAAGAAAGATAAACAAGCTCCATTGCATGGCTAAGAAAGGCAAATATTGCTGGGGCAGGTATAAACAAAGATGGGGAGACGTGGCTCCAGTTATGCTGATACCACTTCTCAGCGTCTCTGACTCCCACGTTTACATTTTCAGGTCTGCTTTCTCAGCTCTAGGAAGGCGCGCTGGTCCCCGTGTTCAGGAATGGGAGCACCGTGCCTAAGGCAAGGGCAGGGGACTTGAAGAGCGGAGTCTCGACAACAGGAGAATGGGAGAAGGTTGTTTTGGGGTTGAGATCTGCAGCCGCTTTGTTTCGTATCGGAGCTATCAATAACCTCCGCATAGTTTTTCAGGAAAGATACAGACGTTTCAGAGACGTTCAGCTTAGCCTGACCGCTTGCCAAGTCCTGTTGCCTCCTCCCTTGGTTACGTTTACGAGACAGAGAGTGTGTTTTAATGAACAAATGAGTACGCAGCGGGATTCCTCAGTGCTGCATTGCTCATCTTTGCACAGAGAAGGAGCTGCTTGCTCCAGTAAACGAGAAGGCAAGGTGCAGCTATAAAGAAGGACCTTATCTCTTGGGCATAGCATCAAACAACAAACAGTTTATCTTTCTGCTCTTACTTTGACAAATGATCTTTAGAAAAAAATCAGGGGTTAGTTTTTAGGGTCTTACCTGAAGTGTTATCTGTAGCACTATAAAGTATCTTTAGCTTTTAAAGAGTGAATCACTGACCAGTGTTGAAAAACACTATTGCCAACTTCTGGTTTAGTAGTTTATAGTCACAGGAATGAACCAGAAATATAGTTTCCTTTTATTGCTTTTACACCTACAATACTGGCCTCAAGAGCTTTTTTCTAGCAGCCCCACCTTATGTTGAAAGAATCACATCAGTACTTCATTTTAAAAGTGGGGTGAATTATATTGTGACTACTATGTTTACATTAGATGAGGTACTTGAGGACATGGTTTAGTGGTGGGATGGCAACGTTAGGTTAGTGGTTGGACTTGATGATCTTAAAGGTCTTTTCCAACCTAGATGATTCTATGATTCTATGATTCTACATCTCTGATTTTAGAAGCGTTTATGAGTATTGTGGTGCTCATTACCACGGTTACCAGCATTTACCATACAATGAGAGGTACAAGATTGATCTACTCATTGTGATGAGAATGATACCAATACCAGAGCTCCTGCCACAGAATTAGACGTGTGTTCGTGTTAGACGAGGTCGTGGCAAGTATTTCAACAATGCTGTTGAGGGTTCTGAGGCTGATGGCACAAGTAAGGAAGGACTGAAATATGTCATTGATTTTTTTTTTTTTTTAACACGCTTGACAAACAGATTTGCTTGAAAAATCCCGCGCTATTCGTCAGGCTAAAGATGAGCGAACGTTTCATATCTTTTACTATTTGATTGCTGGAGCGTCTGAACAAATGAGAAGTAAGTTACTGGCTAATGATTCTTAGATCTCATTGAACGGTCTGAGCGATGGCTTACTTAAGTAATTTATCTTAACTTCTTTAACTGCATGCCATTAAATCCTCTCTGTAAATAAACAGCTCTTTAGCTGTAGAAAATAATTCTTTCAAGTGAATTCTAAGAAAGCTTCAACCAATGCCCACCTGTTTGAACCAGGTTGGCTGCAGTTTACAGGATGTTTCAATTTACAGGCGATGTAAACCCATCCAGACCCCATCTTGAATGGTATCGAAAAGATGAATAGGGAAGAGTTATTCATTATTTTTTACACAAAAGAAATTGGGGTTCCCAACAAAAATATCAGCTTGTGGTTTTGAAATAAATTAAGAGAATGTCTTTCCCACAGCACATTATTAGACTGTGAAACCCATAGCTTCAGAGCGTTGAGAAGGTGGAAAGTGTAAGTGGATCCAAACAAAGGATTAGACATGTGATGCATTGGAACGTCCTAGTTCAAGTATGACATCTTTCCCAAAATCACTGTTTGCCAAAGAATGTATAAAGCAATGGGTAGCTCTGTATTTTGCCTGGGGTTTATGCTTCTTGCCTGAGAGTTGGTTGTTGGCCTCAGTATAGGGTTGCGGAGTCTTCTGGTCTGGCCCACTATGGTTGTTACCTGGTTCCAGTCTTCTTATTGCCTGATACAAGTCCCCGTAGGGAGAGCTGCGACTCCGAGTAGGTTACACGTGGTGTTACATGAAAGACTTTGGGGAAGAATGGCTCAGATTTGAGTCCATAGGGTGCCCTGAGGGGCAGAGACATTCCCCAGTTGCTGATGAAAACTGGAGACTTAACACAATCCAGCTTGCTAAATTAAGAGTTACTTTGAAAATACTTGTGCACCACAAACCCCTAAGCTCCTCATACAAGCAGAGTCTGCCTTTGGTGAACCCACTGGGCCTTTCCCTGTTACTCACTGGAAGAACTCGTGGGCCAAGAGCATTAAGCTGATGCGCTTAAGTAAAACTTTTCTTCTTTGCTTTTTAGATGATCTGTTGCTGGAAGGGTTCAACAATTATACCTTTCTGTCCAATGGCCACGTGCCTATTCCCGCTCAACAAGATGATGAGATGTTCCAGGAGACCTTGGAAGCCATGAAAATTATGGGCTTTTCTGACGAGGAACAGACAGGTGGGCACTGTTAGCAAGATTGTATTCGAGGTCACTTCTCCAAGTGACAGTATAGAGAGAAGAGAATGCACAGAGGTTAATTCTGTCCAGAATAATCGCTTTGCAAAATATGCATACGAAGTAAGAATCTACATTCATGTAAGAAAATTAAGATTATTTAGATTGTATGTCCGTGTTTCTCTGGAGAAGTGTGATCTTGCATGAACCCCAACTGGAGGATTCTGGTGTTATTTAAAGCTCTTTGCCTCTTAGTTCCTCGGTGTAAAACTATTACCAGCCGTCACCTAGCTACTGTTTCTAAGCAGTGCACTGTGAATTCGTGCCCACAGATTTCCATCCTTTTCAGGAGGCATTCAATGAATTAAACCATAGATGTCTCAGGGAAAGAGAATGAAGGTTCTCTCCTAAGGCAAAACTTCTCAAGCACAGATTTATTTCTGCCTCCTGTTAAGAACAACACGGGAACTCGGTGCTGTGTGATCAGGAGAGACACAAGACCACGGCAGGGTGTGAGCACAGGATCACGACCACGGCACACGAGCAGCAGGGTCAGAGCCAGAAACGGGCAGCAGCTGACCGGGTGGCAGCTCAGCGCCTGCAGGCAGCGCACGCTGGCGCAGGAATCCGGCGGGAGGCTAGCCGGGGCTGAGCGCAGACGGGCAGCGAAGGCACTGAAACCACTGTCCGGATCCGTCACACAGACCACCGCCGGTCTCTTTGGAGTCATCGCCACCTTTCTCTTGAACAGGGGGATGCCTGCCTCAGGAAGTCTTGTGAGCGTTAGGGTGGCTGTTCCCACCTTGCAGTTGTAATTACTGCTCCTCCTTCCTGGTAGAAAGGGTCTACCTAAAAACGTACGCCAGTGGCCTGTCTTTTCCCATTGCTGCAGTGGGTACCCGTGGGAGCAGCTGAAGCCAATAATGAAAACTCTTTGCAGATCACCTCCTCCAAAGGTTTCAACGGGCAACACTTGCTGGAAACACTGTGAAAGAAATATCGAAGGGTCACCACCTATATTGGAAAATAAAGTACATCTCCTCAAAGAGAAGTTCTTTCTGAGATGAACAGAACAACTGGTGGTGCACAGGGCAGCTCTATACAGTAATTTAAACACAGATCAAGTAAAATCATTGTCACAGTATTTCCCTGTCCATCTGAATGAAGAACTGCAAGGCTTTTTCTTGTAAGTCTTATAAATTCCAGAGACCTGCTTGGAGGAGGAACGTGACATGCGCTCCGGACCCATTTCAGTTCCACAGCATCGGCGCAGTTGTCAGCAGGCAAAAGTACTGTAACACGTGGTGTTTTAAAAGGTAGTTTGTGGGAAAAGATTTCTCCATGCATACCCAAAAGAGACTGCTGAACTCAAGCCAGCTCTAACAACAGTAATGACTATTTAAAGCCATTTTTCCCAGAACTGTCCAAAAACTAGCATGAAAAAGTTGCAAAATATTCTGATTTAATTCTGCAAGAAATGCAACAGGCTCAAGCAGCTCATATTCGTACTCACTCAGAGAAAAGAGAAATAAAGCCGAAGAGCGTGAAGCAACGGCTAACCGCCCCTGAGCAGGTGCCTGCAGCCCTCCATCCGCGCGGCTGCTGCTGGGGCTGTGCGCGGGCTGCAGCGGGTGCTGCCGTGGGTGCCCACTGCCACGGGTGCCCCAGGTGACACCTGGTGGCAGGAACAGCATCACCCCACGACGTCAGCCTGGAGCCGTGGCGGGGAGCAGAGCTCGTCACTCCCCACCCCGTGTCACTGACCGAGATGAAAGGTCTGGGCTTGAGGGCAGCTGGGCGAGTCCAGCCCCGCAGAGCAGCCGGTGCTAGGGAAGAGGACGGGTTCGTTCTCCTGGGTGTTCGGGTGCCAACAGCAGCATTCGCCATGACAGCACCAGGAGTCGATATGTCACTGTCAAACCCCCCTGGATCCCACGCTCTAAACTGGAGCCCATTAGGACGGTGTTGTTCTCCCGTGTGAGTTTACCACATGAACAGAACTCCCCAGATTCATACAAGCCCATCTGTGACGTATCAGTACATTTTACTACCTGGCATTAGGCGACATCACGTTTATATATACTTTAGTAACGAAACACTAATCAATTACTTTTCTGTACTTTGACACTAATCCCTCAAAGATTTGTATACATTTGATTTGAGTTGCACGACTAACTATCCACGTGTTCCTGCATAACTGGAGCTTCAGAACTGCCATGCATTTTGGAAGCTGCTGGTAATCCATCGATTGATCTGTTTTGAAGACAGAGTTACAGATTGTCAAGTGCCTGAGCAGGGAAGACGCTGCAGGCCCTGGGAGTGGGAGATGAATTCCCAGGACCTGGGGTCTGCCTGGGGACCCGGCCCAACTCACCGTGGAGGTGCTGGCGTTCCCGGACTGGCCTCTCTCCTCCGCAGCGCAGACCGTTGAGATGCTGCTCGATCAGGTCGCAAACTCCTGCAGTGTGTGGCACTGCCTTCTAAAGCAAACCTAGCTCTTTCCACAGAGGTACAGCCTGCCACAGGCAGGAGAATGGATCTTGGTTATTGCAGAGAACAGAGCCTTCAAAATGCCTCCGTTCTGTTCCTCATTTATATTCTCTTTCTCTTACAGCTATACTGAGGGTTGTTTCATCTGTCCTACAACTGGGTAATATCGTCTTCAAGAAGGAGAGAAACACTGATCAAGCTTCTATGCCAGACAATACTGGTATGTTTTGCCACTTGAAAAGTGTAGTTAACATTAAGGAATTAATAAAATAGCAGCTGAGTAAGCACTCTTCATCAGTATTTTTTATTTGTTATTACATATATACTTCACAGGCTTTAAAAGATATACCATACTTAAAATCAGCTCAATTATCATTACCTTTTCTAATAAGCTTGAATTCATAAATTGATGAACCGTGAATTTGCTGCTTGGATCAGGAATAATACTTCTATGGCAAGTGGCATCTCTTGTATGGACCATACAGGAGCATTAAAGGAAGATAAATAATGTCACATACTTGCTGAGTTGCTCGTATTCACACTTACTGACCTGCTGAGAGAAAATTCAATCGGAAATAAAAATCTCACTCTTTTATTCCAGCTGCACAAAAAGTGTGTCACCTGATGGGGATTAACGTGACAGATTTCACAAGATCTATTCTAACCCCAAGGATCAAAGTCGGACGAGATGTCGTTCAGAAAGCTCAGACCAAAGAGCAGGTATCTACTTGCAGTCTGCTCAGCTTTCCTGAAACTGCTCTCCTTTCTTCTTTTTTCTTGCATCTTGTCTGAAGGGAAACGTCAGTTTTCTGTCTCATTATCTCTACAGATGTCAGCAGCTAACTGGGTTTCTTCTTTCACTTACAATTGCCTTTTCTTTTTTTCAGGCGGACTTTGCCATAGAGGCTTTGGCCAAGGCACAATTTGAACGTCTTTTCCGTTGGATTCTAGCTCGCGTAAACAAAGCTCTCGATAAAACAAAAAGACAAGGCGCTTCCTTCTTGGGGATCCTTGATATTGCTGGATTTGAGATTTTTGAGGTATGTACTGTGGGACACAAGCTGGCTGAACTCCTTATCATCATGCAGCGATTTGGATGTAAGATAACAAAAATCTAAGTTCAGAGCCACAAACCCAATTTGGTCCTTTCAAGCTGAAGCAGCCCGTGGCCAGCAAGACCCACAGGCTACTACACCTGGCTGCTTGCCTTTGCCGTGGGCAGGAAGGGCTGGCAGCCAGGGTCTGCTCTTTACGGTTGATTGAACAAGTCCCAGGACAAAGATCTACCACTGGAGAACTTACTGTAAATTTTCAAGACCTTATGTTAGAAAATTATGGATCCTTATGTTTGAATTATTGTAATATATAAAAAGAAACATAAGATAACAAATTTCATCTTGTCATTCAAGTTCTCTCTTGAAGGTCTCTTTCTAACATTAGGAATTCACTTTTTCCCTCTTCACAGATCAATTCCTTTGAGCAGCTGTGCATCAATTACACTAACGAGAAACTTCAGCAGCTTTTCAACCACACAATGTTTATACTGGAGCAAGAGGAATACCAGCGAGAGGGCATTGAGTGGAATTTCATTGACTTTGGCCTTGACCTGCAACCTTGCATTGAGCTGATTGAAAGACCAGTAAGATTCTATCTCTATAGGTGGGGTACTACACAGGCTGACCCCGGTCAGTTAGCTATCAGTACGATGAGAGCCATTTGAGGTCTTTCAGATCCTTTGTTGCCTGGGAGGATTCCTAACAAAAAGGCTGAAGAAGAGGGTGCTCTTTCTTTGTCTCTGCCGTGATGGTACTGATGGGGTATTGCTTACGTTGCAGACCAACCCTCCAGGTGTCCTGGCTCTGCTGGATGAAGAGTGCTGGTTCCCCAAAGCTACTGACACATCCTTTGTGGAGAAACTATGTCAAGAACAAGGCAACCACATCAAATTCCAGAAGACCAAGCAACTCAAGGATAAAACAGAGTTCTGTATAATACACTATGCAGGAAAGGTACTGGACAGATTTAGCTATTTTGACTTAGGGAACGTGGATTCTTTGATGACCAAATGGTAAAAAAGAAACAGTCTGGTACCCACATTGCTAAGGGACAGCTTTAATTATATAATGTAGGTTTTAAGCACTTAAGTTACATAACATATAAAATAAGATTTGCAAAACATTCATGGTTGTGCTAAGCTCACACGAAAACAAAAATAACCAGCACCAGGGTTATTGAAAATCCAAGTAATTCGGGTTCCTTTCGAGCAAGATTTTTTTAAAGGCAGAGCAGGTGCCCTGCCATGGATATGCCTGCAAAAAGCTTTTCAGATGCTAGTACGTGTAAGAATAAATACTCAACTCAGCTTTCAACCATAGAAAGCTTTTCACATTACTATTATTTGTATGATTTTGTGTTTATACAGTGCCTTGTATTCTTGGGCACTCCAGATTTCTTTATCAAGACCAGATTTTTGATGTAGCACTGTTTCCTGCAGGTTACCTACAATGCCACTGCCTGGCTAACAAAGAACATGGATCCGCTAAATGACAACGTGACTTCTCTGCTGAACCAGTCTTCAGATAAATTTGTAGCAGACCTTTGGAAAGACGGTATGAATCGTAACTCTAAATCAGCAATGCAGTTTAAAGGGAGAAACTTCTACTAGAACTGTTTGACAGCCGTCCCTTGCTGGCAGGACACCAGCGCAAAAATAATAAGCATAGAAGAGACTGAACTAAGGAACAAGAATAACGTGTTCTAAAGACATATTTACGGAAAGCATCATTAGATAGTTTTAAGCACTATCAAAAAAATTCCTTACTTAGTATTATTCAGCAACAGAATAAAAATTATTCATTACACTGTTATAGCGTTGCTGACTATGTGATATTGTAGACCTCATCTAATACAGGTTGTTGTTGGGCTTTATGGACGACTTACCTTACACACTCCTCTCCCACAAGTCCTGCACGGTTCTTGCCAGTGATGTATAATCTCAGCTGAACTCCATCAAAAGAATGTCTGTATGTACACAAAACACTTTGTTTTTAAAAAGTTTTCCTGGATTTGTAACAAGTATACTGCAGTATAAATATTTAACACATGGACATAAACATGCATGCAAACACCAAGCAGCAAGGTGGCTCCGAATCATCAAATAACTGAGGGAGATTGTTAGCTGGACTTTGAGAACCACTGGGTAACAGATGGGAGTCAAGAGGTGATGCTGTTCGTTCCTGGTTCTGACAGCAACCTACCAACTGGATATACTGCAGAAGGACTATCATTTTTAGAGCAAACAAAATAAAATATATTCTGTGTATTCAGTTGCTCCACTCTGTCACCAGTTAACAAAGATCTCAATTTTCATGTCTGACAGAAGTAAACTATTTACCCAGAAGGCATTTCTAGCGCTTTTGTTAGTACGCTTCTACTGCATCAGAAATACGTTGGTCCTCTTTGGGAAGCTGCAGTTTAACAACGGTGGCGACTGGTTTAATGTGAGGTGAGGGCAGTGTATATAAGCAGTTCCGTTCATACTTTCTTTTACATTTCAGTGGACCGTATAGTTGGGCTGGACCAGATGGCCAAGATGACTGAAAGCTCGCTCCCTAGTGCCTCAAAGACCAAGAAAGGCATGTTCCGTACTGTTGGCCAACTCTATAAGGAACAGCTGACCAAACTGATGACCACCTTAAGGAATACCAATCCCAACTTTGTCCGCTGTATCATTCCAAATCATGAAAAAAGGGTAAATTTCAAATGCTCCATTTTCAGACTCCTGGCACATTATTCACATTGAGCTGCTCACTGTACCAGCACATCAAAGCTGAATGATGTTTTCAAACCTAGATATGCAGCCAGTAACATTTCTGTAAGTGTTTACTGTGCTAAAACCTCTTTATTTTCTCTTTTCAGGCTGGCAAACTTGATGCCCATTTAGTGCTGGAGCAGTTGCGCTGCAATGGTGTCTTGGAAGGTATTCGTATCTGCCGGCAGGGATTCCCCAACAGGATTGTCTTCCAGGAGTTCCGTCAGCGGTAGGAATCCCTCACTTGGTCCTAACTCTGGGTTTAAAAGTGCTGTGATACATGTTTGTCTGTACAAAACAATCTGGTGTGTTTCAACCTCTCCCGCATCAATGTCTTTTGGCAGATACGAAATTCTTGCTGCAAATGCTATTCCTAAAGGATTCATGGATGGGAAACAGGCTTGCATACTGATGGTGAGGAAAGCATTTTTGATTCTTTTGATAATCAATTCTATACTTCTTATATAAAAGCTGTTGAGAGTGAACAGAAAGGAGAAGTGATTTGTAATACTCTCATCCTCAGCACTGGAGCTAAATATCCCTGTTTTCCTCCAGATCAAAGCATTAGAGCTTGATCCCAACCTGTACAGAATTGGACAGAGTAAGATCTTCTTCAGAACAGGCGTTCTGGCTCACCTGGAAGAAGAGAGAGACCTGAAGATCACAGATGTTATCATCGCCTTCCAGGCTCAGTGCCGAGGTTACCTAGCAAGAAAGTAAGGATATGTGCTAACAAAAAGAATGTCTTCCGCAGCAGAGTATCTGCAGTAGCCTTTAGTTCTCTGCATAACAAACAGAAGATATTAAGACATTTCATTATTATCTATTATTTGTATTGCATAAGAACTTGTGTCCAATGAAGGACTCACTTCCTGCCCAGAAGAGGCTTATTAGTATAATTACAGGGAGGCAATTACATTGTAAGGCGACTTACACCCTCCGTACAGTGAGCTCTCCGAGGCAATGACCCATCATTTAAACACGCGTTTGTACAGGCGGGGGAAGGAGCATCCGAGCCTGTGACTGGAGTCTTACATATTATTACAAGTAGCAGCACTTCTGGCATTTGTAAAACAAAATAATTTCTTACACAGCTTGGGCACGAAGCACTGATCATCTCACATGATCTCAGCTGACATATATCACAAAACTATTAACAACGCCCTTTTTCTGCACACTGCCAAGGTTTTCAAATGGGAAAGAAATTTAAATACGATAGGTTTCACGAATGATGATCAATGCAAGTTCTGAGTGCCCATGTACTCCGGAAGGATGCTCACATCCAGAACTAGATGGATACTTTGTGGTTTGTACCCACCTAGCGAGTGCAAACGGCCAAAACCCAGCAAGCTAAAGAGAGTTATCACCTTTCCTCAGGAAAGCACAGGCTCTGTTTAAGCGACAAAAGAACTTGTGCCAGACTTCTCAAACCATGAGGCTAAACAGCAGGCTCTCACCCCAGAGATTCTCTGCTTAATGTATCTTGCAGACACCTTGCATTCTCAGACTGAACCAATGTGCTTTATGTCTTTAATCGCAGAGCCTTTGCCAAGAGACAGCAACAGCTGACTGCAATGAAGGTTATCCAAAGAAACTGTGCTGCTTACCTGAAGCTGAGGAACTGGCAATGGTGGAGACTGTTCACTAAAGTGAGTGACTGCTATCAGTGATCTCTCCTCAGCTTTCCAAAAGAAACGAACTGCACAAGGTACCGAGGTACACCACGTCAGGCACCCTCCAAGTCCATTGCACCTGATGGCAAGAGCCTCACTAGCTGCACCAAACCTGGGGTTAGAGACACTCTGCATACTTACATTACACCGTTAACATCAAAGTTAATTCTAGATGGAGAAGAAAACAAACTAGTGCAGTAGAGATTCAGGAAAGATTTTGCATGTTTGGGGACTTGATTTTAATTGCCAAAACCAAAATAATTTCACAGGGGTGGATACTGAACTTTGTGACCATGCAGTTCCCATGCAGAGTTATGTGTCTAGGGGGACTCAGTAACTCACGAGTTCCCTACCGGGGACACTAAGCGTCCTCCTGCCAGGCGCTCAAGCAAATTAAGTCTATTTTCCTATTGAAGAGGCCTGAGGTTTTTTTCAAGAACAGCCTGCAGTTTGGATTCAGAAAACTGTTCCTACTTGCATTGGCAGCAACCTCCTCTGCAACCAGAAACAGGCAGTGACTCCCGCCTGCACGTGCACATTGCCTCTCTAGGCAGAGGATGTCACTTTTGGAATCAGCAATGGATGAAAACAGGCCTGGAGCCATCCACAGAGTGACACTAGTGGAGGCAGAGGTGCCCTCAAGGCTCCAGGAATTAAGAGAGAGATGGCCAAGAGCAACGCTGCTGAGGCTTACTGGCTCACAGACGCTCACGCCAAGCCTGGCTGGGCAGTATTTGTCCTACCTGAGTGACAAGACAGCGCTGCCATCAGTGCACCTCTGAGCGCCGTGCCCATAACATAAACTGACCCGAAACATTCTTAAAAAACTTTGTCTTTTCAGGTGAAACCACTGCTGCAAGTCACCCGCCAAGAGGAAGAAATGCAGGCCAAGGATGAAGAACTACAAAAAACTAAGGAAAGACAACAAAAAGCAGAGAGTGAATTGAAGGAGCTGGAACTGAAACACACACAGGTGATTTACAGCTCTGAGCCTCTGGGAAGCACTAGCCCTTCTCTCACGTTTCAAGAAGCTATTCCAATAAAAGTGTCTTTTTTCTTTGTACTCACCATTGTCTTCACAGCGATGGTCCAGACCAAAGGTTCAGTTGCTGCGGCAGAGGCCAGTGTCCACCCAAGAACCCGTGGAGCTGCCTGCCTGTACGCTAGGCCTATCTAGTAAAAAGACACCGCAGGGCACTTTGCAATCCAAGCCTTAACTTCCTATCCGTTTTATTTGCATAGCTTTGTGAAGAGAAGAACCTCCTTCAGGAACAGCTGCAGGCAGAAACTGAACTGTACGCTGAAGCTGAAGAGATGAGAGTCCGTTTAGCTGCTAAGAAACAAGAGCTGGAAGAGATTCTGCATGAGATGGAAGCCAGAATCGAGGAAGAGGAGGAGCGCAGCCAGCAGCTGCAAGCAGAAAAGAAAAAGATGCAACAACAAATGCTGGTAAGGCGGCATGAGTGACAAATACAGACACTAACTTGCATCTCACAGAGAAAATATGGAGACTGGCAAACCTCAGACCTCTACACTGCCCTCTGTAGAATATGTCTGTGCCACTGAAGTAAGAACAATCAATTGATGCTCTTTCCTCCAGCCCTCTCTTCTTCCCATCTCAATTTTAAATAATCTTTTCTCTAAAAAAATTATTTTAACAAGTCTTTCCTTCTAAATCACCAAGCATTACAGCTTGCCTAGTTCTTAATAAAAACAAAGTGTACAACATACCCCACATACAGTGCCAAACATTAAGCATTTCCTAGAATTTAAGCGGTATTTTATTTCCAGAATTCATGTTTCATGGGTTTCTTTTTCCCCCCTCAAAGGACCTTGAGGAACAGCTGGAAGAAGAAGAAGCTGCAAGGCAGAAACTGCAACTTGAAAAAGTAACAGCAGATGGCAAGATAAAGAAAATGGAAGATGATATTCTCATAATGGAAGATCAGAATAACAAGCTAACGAAGGTAAGGGTTGTGGGTCCATTTTCTTACTTTGTGAAAATAGGGCAAGACGAGAGAAAACCTTGTCTTCCACCAGAACAACAGGAATATTCCTGACTCTATAGTCTCACGGGGGTACAGATTCACCAGATCATCAGTCCAGCCTCTATCGAACAAGTTTCTCGTACTTTTTCCATGCTGAATTCAACAGTTAAAAATTGTGTAAAACTGCTGGTTGTGAGGTCTGTTGTGATAACAATATCTTAAGCAAAAATACCAGAGCAGTCAAGCACAACCAGTGGAAGACATGTCATCTTGGCCCCAAGCAGAGTAAATATTTCTCTTGGTTTTCAACTAATTTCAACTAAACTTCATGATTAAAACCGGAAGCAAGCACGTGTTCCAGTACTTTTTGAAAGGGGATGCTCCTCTGAACCAGGCCCTGTACTTAGAGCGAGTACCAGATTCTCCTAGCAGCAGATTAGAGAACACGGGTGTTGGAGACACCACTCCGCAGCTCCTCTATAATTGACAAATTGAAATGTATCGCTACAATCTCAGGAAACACAGCATAAAAAGACAGTATCTTGGACATTTTTAGTTGTTTCATGATCACCAATGACAGACACTTTTGCTAACAGAAGTATTTATTTTTCTTAAGGAAAGAAAACTCCTGGAGGAAAGAATAAGCGATCTAACAACAAATCTTGCAGAAGAAGAAGAAAAAGCCAAAAACCTTACAAAGCTGAAAAATAAACATGAATCTATGATTTCAGAACTCGAAGGTAACATGAACAAAAATGTTTTATATAATTTTTTTTTTTGCCTTGGCACACAACAAAAAACCAAACAGAATTTGGAGAGAACTTCTAAAGAATTTGTGGGGTGTTTTCCAAATTTCTTATGCTGACGCCATTTTGTGCATGAGAATCACAAAAACCCCAGGGCACATAAACCATAGATACCTTTTTTTTTTTTTTTTTAAACATACAAAAGAGTAGAGGAGAGACAATTGAGGAAAAAATATGCTGCTTCTGGAGAAGGATAAATAAATGATTCTTTGGGGTGGCTAGAAACATGCGATGACAGTAAGGTGCATACGTTGCTTCAGAAACGCAGTGACTTGTAGTTAAACGTATGGCCTCTCTGGAGGCCAGAACATTTTTCTGCCTACGTTCAAGATTGGATTAAGGACCCCTTGTATTAGCACACTCCCACGACCAAAATCCTTACTTTTTCAGTGCGACTCAAGAAAGAAGAGAAGAGCAGACAAGAACTGGAGAAAATTAAGAGGAAGTTGGAAGGGGAGTCGAGTGATCTGCACGAGCAAATCGCCGAGCTCCAGGCACAGATTGCTGAGCTGAAGGCACAACTGGCCAAGAAGGAGGAGGAGCTGCAGGCTGCCCTAGCCAGGTAGTCACTCCTGGATCCATGTACAGGCAGAAAATCCTGGCTGGAACAGGCATCTCCCCTTCCCAGACACCAAGATGCTGCAGCTGTGAATCTCATCTCTCAGTTACATCCTCCCTGTGCACTTTCCCCATTTCCCAAATTTCCTTTTGCAAAACATAATTATACTATTGTTTGCCCATGGACACATACTCTTACCTCCAGGTATCAATGAAAGCTCCTCTTCCCAATGGCATTGGCAGTGCTGTCAAGCAAAGAATGAAACGTAACAACATACTTCGTAGGCAAAAGGCAGAAGTTACTTAAGAGTCTGAGCTCGATCCATGCCAGAGTCTCAGTGGATTTCCTGTATAAATTTCAGAGGGACAACACTCAACCAAAACTTTTGCTGAATTGGCTGATCAGCATCTCCAGGCATTGTGTCCTGATAAAGTGCAGCTGCCAGGTCCTTTTTGCATCAGTCCCCCCTCTTCCTTTGGTACTTTCCTGCACAGAACCTATAAACCTTTCATCTCTGTATCCTCATTTCCTCCAAGTGAAATTATGTATCCTTTTTTCATATAGAAAATTAAACACTCTCTTTTCAGGCTTGAAGATGAAACTAGTCAGAAGAACAATGCCCTCAAGAAGATCCGTGAATTGGAATCTCACATCTCTGATCTCCAGGAAGACTTAGAATCTGAGAGAGCTGCAAGAAACAAAGCAGAAAAACAGAAGAGAGACCTAGGTGAAGAGCTGGAGGCTCTTAAGACAGAACTTGAGGATACTTTGGATACCACAGCCACCCAACAAGAGCTCAGGTATGGAGATACAGCACATGCGCCAAAAATAAACATTGCCAATACAATACCAACTAGTAACTGTGTGGTAGTGCTGGCTTCCCAGTGACTGGAATGCTCTTACCTGCTGCTGCTCCATTTACGTGTGTTACCTTCCAGAGCAAAGCGTGAACAGGAGGTCACAGTGCTGAAGAGAGCTCTGGAGGAGGAGACCCGAACTCATGAAGCCCAGGTCCAGGAGATGAGGCAGAAGCACACTCAAGCTGTGGAAGAGCTAACAGAGCAGCTAGAACAATTTAAACGGGTAAACAGAAATCTGTCTTATAGAAAGCTATCCAGGAGGTAACATGGCTTCCTTTTGCAGATCATCTTTGTTCACTTCATGCTTGCAGGCTAAAGCAAACTTGGATAAGACCAAACAGACACTGGAGAAAGAAAATGCTGATCTGGCTAATGAAGTCAGGAGCCTGAATCAGGCCAAACAAGATGTGGAGCACAAAAAGAAGAAGCTGGAAGTACAGCTGCAAGACTTACAGTCCAAATACACTGATGGAGAGCGCATTCGGACAGAACTTAATGAAAAAGTTCATAAGCTACAGGTAGGAAGGAGTTCGACCTTTTGCCGTGACACCTTGGGCTTGTGAAGACCAATTTATACTGTTCTGGGAGGGTATATCCAGAGGAATCCCGGCCCTGTCAACTCAGCCAAAATGCTCAATTTTTTGTCACCCATAGGGTTCCTACCTTGAACTCCTACCTCAGTTATCACACAACTAAACAGTGACAACAACCACCCTGTCTCATGGCAGTGAGAGCTTTTAGTCTCACTGTCCCTCTGCACGCGTTGCAGGCCGTAATGCCACGACTGGTTCCGTGACTGTGCTGCATGTTTTACAGAGTTTCTTTCTGTTCATTCAGTTTTGGGTGGTGGGGAACATTGACGGGAATGTGGCTTCTGGAAACGGATTAGACAGCTATCAAACACATAAGATGTGCTCAGAAAAAATGACAACGTAAAGAGAATGCTCATTTATCTATGATTTAGTGTCTAATAAGTAACTGAAGATAATTGGAAGTGTTCTTTGGTAGATGTTCAATGTCCAGCAATACCAATCAAGTTTATTGTTACAGCTTTGTTCATAGCAGCAGTAAGCTCTTTATTATTTTAAGTTAGTGGATAAATAAGAAAATAAAATCAAAATGCATCAACTTCTGTCAAACTTGAGGAAGAAAAATCCACAAAAACCCCCATTCCCCTTTGCAATTCATTGAAAGGAACATGCTAGTATTGCCTTATGAATACGACTAGGTTTTGATATATAGTAATAAAATATGAAGGTAAACTAGACAAAAATGGCATTAGACCTTGGGGGGTCTTAATACACAGGCCACAAAGATGACATGTGCAGGCACTGCAGAGTTTGCGTGTAGGGTTTAGTTCCATGGGACTTAAATGCCACATATTGTCCAGAAAAATAAAGGCAAAATTGTGAATTCCAGTTAAGCTAGAAATACTGTTAGTGCTTGAGGTGACCCAGAAGCATAGGAGCAGATTCAGATCCCATTCAAAGTTAAGATTTCAATCTAGAGCAAACTAATGTTTGGAGGAAGATTTTGAAGTTGTGCAAAATAACTGAGTTTATTCACTGTGGTGTCTCATAGGTTGAGGTTGAAAACGTTACTGGTTTGCTGAATGAAGCAGAAAGCAAGACAATCAAATTGACCAAAGATGTTGCAACCTTAGGATCTCAGCTACAAGATACACAGGTAAACTTGCATCCAGCAACAGCTCACCTACAATGTTTATAAAATGCACTATAAATGATCTAAACTAATGACTGTGTTGCCAATTGATGTGACTGTAGGAGCTGCTTCAGGAAGAAACACGGCAGAAGCTAAATGTGTCTACCAAGCTTCGTCAGTTGGAGGATGAGAAGAACAGCTTGCAAGAGCAGTTGGATGAAGAAGTAGAAGCTAAACAAAATCTGGAGAGACATATTTCAACACTGACAATACAGGTATCAGTGCCACAGCTAAATCACTAGCTCCATCACAGAGTTCTGTCAGTAATTCCAGAGGTGTCAGACCTGTAGAACTATCCTGGCTAAGCACATGGACCTTCAGGAAACTAGTACTGTTAGCCCAGATGGCATCAGTGAAGCTCCACAACGGAGCCAGCAGTCTCCCTCTTCTTTAAAGTGTGATCTCCAGGACAGGGACACATGCAAGGTCACTCCCAAGATAGTCTCGCGCACTAGGCCTGTATGTGCGTACTAGGTCTGTGGTCTGCCTCATTTTACGAAGGCTGGGTGATGAGTAACTAACTGGTCACTAGCCACATGTGGGTCAAATTAGAAAAGATTTCTGGGTCTTCATTGTCTCCTGGTCATCTTCTCTGCCAACCTTTGTTGTCACTGCTATAAAGATTTGTCCTCTGAATTCAAATTTCAGCTCTCTGACTCTAAGAAGAAGCTACAGGAATATTCCAGCACAGTAGAAACCCTGGAAGAAGGCAAAAAGAAGCTTCAGAAGGAAATTGAAAGTCTCACACAACAGTTTGAGGAAAAGGCTGCTTCTTACGACAAACTGGAAAAAACCAAGAACAGACTCCAGCAGGAGCTGGATGACCTTGTGGTGGACTTAGACAACCAGCGTCAGTTGGTCTCCAACCTGGAGAAGAAACAGAAGAAGTTTGATCAGGTATGGATTTAAGATTCTCCCTTGCTGTGTTATCACCTAGCTTCTCTGGAACTCAGAGACTCCAGTGGTTTAGTGAAAGGCACTAAAAAAAAAAAAAATACAAAAAATAAACTAAAATTTAATTACACATACAGTGGTTAATTTTGTATTTATATGCCTTTATCAAAAAGCAGAGATTTTTCTCTGCCATTAACAACTGACAAGACAGTTGCAACAGAAAAACCCTATTACTAATGACTCCCTGTATGAACACTACCTTTTCACAGATGCTAGCTGAAGAGAAAAACATCTCTTCAAAATACGCAGATGAAAGGGACAGAGCAGAAGCTGAAGCTAGAGAAAAAGAAACAAAGGCTTTGTCATTGGCCCGAGCACTTGAAGAGGCTTTGGAAGCCAAAGAAGAACTGGAGAGAACGAACAAAATGTTGAAAGCTGAAATGGAAGATCTTGTTAGCTCCAAAGATGACGTTGGCAAGAACGTAAGTTTTGGGCTTTAGAACAATTTCCACAACAACAACTGAAAACAGCAGCTAACAAACAGATCGTTGTTTTCAGTGTGGGAAATTCTGTGGCACACAAATCCATTCAGCGAGATGAGACATTTCATACAGAATTCAAAGGTTATTCCATTTGTGCCCAAACTTTCAAGAGTAAACTGTAGGCCATCTTTATTTTTAGCACAGCTTCAAGCATGAAGAAGATTCTTATTGATTTCTAAGACTGAAAAAACTATTAAAGAGATTCTAAATAATTTCTAGTTTATTAAGCAGCTTTGAAGTTGTAAACTCTGCCAATCTGATTTTATTAGTTATCTTTGACTTTGCCACCAGCCTACTAGCTTTAGTTGCATAGCTGCAGCTATAGCTGCAGCAAAGTTCCGCTGATCGCTTCTTTTATTACAGTGATATGATATCTGTAATATTACACACGTGATAATATTACTTCTAATACTAAATAAATTCAATCATGATATTTGACTAGCCTAAAAATGAAAGTTTGGGATAAAGAAAATCTCAGGTTATTTTAAGACCGATTTGCAAGTGTCCAAAAAAATGCCAGTTTACCACTTTCAGTGCAAATTAGTTCATTCATTGTCCACAGCTGATATTTTCAAATGTGGCCTATACTGCAGGTAGGCTCTGTTTCACTAGAATTATTTTTATTTCTTATAACAAGTCTATTAAATTCTCATTGCTTGAAAGGTCCACGAATTGGAGAAATCTAAACGGACCCTTGAACAGCAAGTAGAAGAGATGAAGACACAACTAGAAGAGCTGGAGGATGAGCTACAGGCGGCTGAAGATGCCAAACTCAGGCTGGAGGTTAACATGCAGGCCCTGAAAGGCCAGTTTGAAAGAGATTTACAAGCCAGAGATGAACAGAATGAGGAGAAGAGAAGACAGCTCCTTAAACAGGTACCATTCCCTATTACTGCCTTCGTAAATATCCAGCCCAGCCAGCGGGAAGTCCCCAGCCTCGTGCCAGTATTAAAAGCACCTTACTTTAATGAGAAGAAAATTACATTGCCCTGTGCTTGGCAAATAAAAAAAAATAGGTTATCATACTGAGAAAGGCACAAAACTGCCTAAGAGTTTGTTTGCGCACAGGAGCACAAGTGCCAACAGATGTAGCAACACTACAACAAATGTAGTGTAAAACATGAACTGTTATTTCTGATGCAGTCAGAAGAACCTTCCCTATATTCCCAGTGCAAGTGAAAATTGTGCAAGACAGCTTCAGATGCATCTGCCTTCCCAAGGCGCACCGAGTGGATCCAAAAGCACTGGAAATGAAAGCAGACAGGACGCAGTCTATTGGTGTAGTAGTGTTGTGACAGCAAGGACAACTGCTGTAGTCATCTCCTAATAGAGATATTTCCATGAACAGAGAACCCCAACTGCTGACTCCTTTCAAGAATCTTTTAATTTTTGGACAAAATGGAAATCTATTTTAACTGCCAGGGAAATCACAATTGGTAGAGATACAGGGGGCTGTGTACATTACTCAGACATACACAGAGTGTTGAAGAGTGCTCAAGGACTTTCCTAAACTTAAGTTGTTTTCTTTAATGATCAGCTCCATGAATATGAAACGGAACTGGAAGATGAGCGGAAGCAACGTGCCCTGGCAGCTGCAGCCAAAAAGAAGCTGGAGATTGATGTTAAAGATCTAGAAAGCCAAGCTGATTCTGCTACTAAAGCTCGGGAAGAAGCCATCAAACAACTTCGCAAATTACAGGTATGTAATCCCACAAGTATAGGTTTTCCCACAGCCACAGTATGAAAGGTAGTGACATCTGTGAACTTGATGCCTATTACAGATGATTGGTTAGACTGGAGTTTTGACTAGACTCCCAGATTCAAGCATCTGTACTGTAATGCTCAGTTTGAATGACAGCAGAAGACTGCACACGGCAAATGATGAAAATCTTGAATTTCATCATTGCAGAGAGTTTCCAAAATTCTCTGGCCAATGCTCATTTGCTATTGACTGACCCACATGAAGGAAAACAGATTCCCATATAAAGGGCTACAGGATAAATCTATCACAGGGCTTCAGCCCTGGTTCTAACACCTGACTCAAAAGCATGAAAGACTGTTCAGAAATCAGGTCTCTGAATTATCATTTTCCTGTTTATACTGTAAGTCTCCATACCAACTGCTCTGTCATATACTGACAGCTAAACAACAAAAAGGGATGCACTGGAAAGATTAAGACTGCATATGTACTCAAATATTCAGAGGAAATACGGACGATAGGCATTATAGTAACTGCAGTGTACAAGTGGAAGCATCGCTGCTCTTGCAATAGCATTTCAGACCTTTCCAGCACGTGCCAGCTGATCTCTCCAGAAAATATAATTTAAGCAGGCATTATGACTATGTAAATGTGTATGTCTTCTGTTCTGTCCAAGTTTCTGTATACTGAAATTGTAATAAAGCCAGATATAAATTATTCTTTTAAACAAGGCTCAGATGAAGGACTACCAACGAGAGCTGGATGATGCACGGGCTGCTAGAGAAGAAATATTTGCTACAGCCAGAGAAAATGAGAAGAAAGCAAAGGGCCTGGAAGCAGAACTCATCCAGCTTCAAGAGGTACAGCGGGAAACTTAGAGCAGTGTGAAGACGACTACACGTGACCTTCAGTAGCAAACCAGAACTGCAGGGAAATAACACAATAGCTGTTGGGGGTGGAAAGCTCTAAGCAGCACTTGTCAAGTTCCAGGTGCTCCATGCACTCCAGTAAAGTTGTTGGATCCACATCTGAGTGTAGCCAGGTTAAGCTGAAAAAAAACCACCTTGGAGGAAGGCACAGTTCAGCAGTCTTAAAGGGAAATGAACTATGTGATCCAACAGAAATTGTTTTCAATAGCTATGAATTCCTGGCGTCTTGTCAGTGCTATTATCCCTATCTGTGCTAAACAGCAATTTTGTGACTAAAACCAGTGAAACAGAAACCAGCTGACAGGCTGGATAAAGTGTATTTCCTTGTACTTCCCTAGGATTTAGGATAGGACAAGAATTTATTCTGCTAACAAGACAACCCATCTTACGCCAGTTTTGGAAAGCTTAGTCCTGTGTATTGTGCTATAACTGTTTGTCTGAACATTTACTTGCTCGTTTCTTTACTATGCTGCCTTTTCCTTTTCTCCTAGGATCTGGCTGCTGCCGAGAGAGCTCGCAAACAAGCGGATCTGGAGAAAGAAGAGATGGCAGAGGAACTTGCAAGTGCTACTTCTGGAAGGTAGGAATAGTCTGGATTACTCATGAGGCTGTAAACCTGCTGCTGAACGTGGCGTGGCTGCCAAGAGAAGTTATGTTCCTCTCCCAACAGCCACCTGGCTGTGACAACACAACATGCACACATATGACTAGTTTCATTAAAATATCTGCTTCTCCTTTCTTTATGAATTATTGGCAGTTCGTAACAATTTCAGACACATTCAACTGGGCAGAGCTGTAACTGCACACTTGTTAAATTTAAACTTACAGGACAAGCCTTCAGGATGAGAAACGGCGCCTGGAGGCAAGAATTGCCCAACTGGAGGAAGAGCTAGAAGAGGAGCAAAGCAACATAGAGGCAATGGGTGATCGCATGAGGAAAGCGGTACAGCAGGTAGAGATCATTTCAGCACGTCACTTTGTATTCCAGCAGAAGCTGTTTGTGGTTCTGAACAAATATTTGGAGAATTGCCACCCATCGTTTCTCTGAAAGCATGCAACACTTCTGACAGCATCTGTTCTCACCCTTGCAGGCAGAGCAGCTGAACAATGAGCTGGCAACAGAGCGCTCAACTGCACAGAAGAATGAGAATGCTCGGCAGCAACTGGAGAGGCAGAACAAGGAGCTGAAGAGTAAGCTGCAGGAGATGGAGGGAGCCGTGAAGTCCAAATTCAAAACTACAATTGCTGCTCTGGAGGCCAAAATCGCTTCTCTCGAAGAGCAGTTGGAACAGGAAGCCAGGTACTGGTCTCCCAGAGGGCACAGCTGCCCGTTTATTGTTCCGGTTAATGAGACAGAAAGTCAGCAAAGGCACATACAGGATTTGTGTGACTGGGCTCACAGTGCCATTAAGGTCTGGTAGAGTCTCTCTCCCTCACTTAACATTTCTTAGACATATAGCCAGTAACTGGAGTTGTTACAGGTTCTGATTAAGAACCATTTTATTGCTGAAAAGGTCTACTGGTACCAAAGGCAAGGATCCGCTCCCCTACATTTTAGAGTAACTGCCCTATGGCCCGTTCCTGCTAATTGCCATAAATCATTGCACCATTGGTAGGATTATTTCTTGAGGAAATCACCTTGTGTTTTAGAACAGATCTCCTGGAGTACCTCTAGCATACAGCAAAGACACGTGTTTGTTTTGATCAGAACAACATGACCTTTAAGGTTTGCTCAGAATTCATCTGTTAAATTCAGTAAGGCCTTTAACGCATGGGTCCTTGGTGCCACTTTCACGAGCAACATGCCTGAGGCAGGTGAAGACGACAGACCTTCATCATCTGCTGCACTGTCCTTTGCAGAGAGAAGCAGGCTGCAGCCAAGACGTTGCGCCAGAAGGACAAGAAGCTGAAGGATGCATTGCTGCAGGTGGAGGATGAGAGAAAGCAAGCGGAGCAGTACAAAGATCAGGTATCCGACTGTGTCACGAGATCTTGGTCTGGGGCACAGGGAACTTTGTGTTTTACCCTAAGAAAGAAAGATTCCATGCTCTGCCTCAAAGAAATATCCCGCTAGAAAGCAGACTGTCTGCTTGGCTTCTATGCTGGGAGCACTATACAGCCCTTTGCTAAAAGACGGGGCAATAGAATTCTTCCATGCCAAGTCAAGTGCTGAAGCTGTAGTCCTCGTCAATCAGCCAGCTCCAACAGTCTGACTGCACAGTGGTATGTAGGACTGTGCACAACATCCTTACTGGTGCCTGAGTGGAGAGGAGGTAAGACTGTGCAGCAGAGAAACAAGGTAGTGTCTGCTGAATACAGCCTCAATCAGCAAAATGAACTCAGAGTTACTTTTATATTTTCTTGATTTTAAACTTCTATCTTTGATTCAGGCCATGTTTTGGTAAAACTCTCAAGAGAGGTGTGGAAATTAAGATGAGGCATGTAAAGTTATGAGATCTGTTTTGAATGAAAGCATTACTCTAAAATTTCCCTTTAGGCCGAGAAGGGCAACACACGGCTCAAGCAACTGAAAAGGCAGCTGGAGGAGGCTGAGGAAGAGTCTCAGCGTATCAACGCAAACCGCAGGAAGCTGCAGAGAGAGCTGGATGAAGCCACTGAGAGTAACGAAGCCCTGGGCCGGGAGGTTGCAGCCCTGAAGAGCAAGCTCAGGTAGAGTGCCCTTGTTTGGGACAACTGTTCCCGCTCACTGACAGCCTTGAAGTCAGGAACTAAACTAGAGAAGTTAAAGATCCCCTCCGTTCAAGTGCAGAACAACCACTGATAATGCTGCAAAGTTCCTCACTCCTTGTATTAGCTAGGCAGATACAAGAGGCCACAGTCAGAAGGTGAAGTGCATTTCATAGACTGCAGCAGTCTCAGGATTTCAGCTGTGATAACATGGCACAGGCCTTACTCTTCTAATCAAAACTCCTGTTGGCTTAAATAGGAACAGAATTAGGCTTGGTTGCTTTTGAAAACACCCCTTACATGATGGCTGCATCTATTTGTACAGACGCAGTCACAAAAAGGTAGAAATGCTTGTGCTTTTCACACTTTCACACACGCACAACTCACACGCTACAACTGTAAACAGCCTTAGACATCATCACAGGCGGCAAAAGGCAAAGCACATTTATGACTCTTATCCAAAAGCCTCTTTGGACTTCACCACAAAGAGATTCAGTGTCCTCAGACCAAGGAAAACATCAACTTGGCCCTTTGTATTTTCTTGTTAAAACTGACTGGGAAAAAGATAAAGCTGGGAGCAGTCAGCCACATGCCGAGCTCTCCGGCACTCACTGGGTTTGAAAACACCAGCTCACTGAAATAAAGAGGCTGACTTGAATTGTAAGGAAATTGCTCTCTCATCACACCATAAAACTTGGCTTTCTACCTAAACCCAGCAGTATTTCAGATGAAGTAAAGCACCTGCCTAGTTGTGTTCCTGAAGCAGCTTGCCAGTGTGTTTACCGGTAGCATGCACGGCCCTTCCGATGGGGACTGCACGGCCCTTCCGATGGGGACTTCCCTTCACGTGAAGGGTTAGGGCTGCGGCAGCTCTCCCATTAGCACCGTCTCGGGTGGTGCATGCTCCTGGCGGCTTTACAAAGGAGTGGCTGCTGCGTCCAGCCCTTTTTGCATAGAACAGCGTAAGGCTCATTTTTGTTTTATCTAACTGTAATGTAATTAGCTGTAATGTACTTTGTTTAATTATTTAAAAGTAATCTACCTACCTCTGATCATGACCATGTGCTTAGTATAACAGCCCGGGACTCTTTATCTCTGTTTCAGAGGGACACAGGAACCTTCGCATGACTAAGCAGGTACCATGCCTTCAACTTTGCAGCTAGCTTGTGTTGCACAAATTTCCATTTCCTTTGGCCCAAGTGAAAATTATGTGAGGTTTCTGCAAACTGTGAAGGCTTGGATATCTTGGCATTAATCTGTTTTATCAAAAGAGACAAATATTACAATAATCTAGCTACCAGTGATACGTCTTTCTTATAAGTAGGTTACGTACTGATGTAGACTTACCAACGTTGCATTCTCACAAGCTCTACCAACAGAGTACCTAATAACGTACTCTTTCTGCATGAAAATTGTCTTTTTTGCACAGCCACAAAGATTAAGATTTTTCCAATCAAATACACCATTGATTAGTAAAATTGATTAAAAGGACTAATGAATATGAAGTGTCACAGCATGTCATTAGAATTTCACAGTATTTCTTACATATGCTGTAATGCCGACTCTAAGGTAAGATGCCATTTAACTCACTTGAGATGTGGGGAGAGCTGAGTTGCATGTGGTTTATCATACTTACACCACACGACCGCAGACAAAAGAGGACCTCTTGCCTTGGGTTACCCAGCACTCTGTGCCTGTATTGCTAACCAGCAGCTATCACTTCGGCTTTTAGAGCCGTTTTGCAGACATTACGTTGCTCATCTACTGTTATTAAAACATAAAGCACGGACAGAGAAATTAATATTGTCACTGTAACCTAGCACAGCATTATATTACACATTATCACATTCTCTGGAGATAGGAATAATACCCACTGTTACAAAAATTAAAGAGCTACTGCCTTGTAATATTTGTATATCTTCTATTTTACATATGCTGGACTGTGCTGTGAATACACAAATATTTAAAGAGGATGTCTTGTCCTTGCATGTGCCTATTAGCCTAATCCTTCCAGTCAGAGTGTCATTCAAGCACTACTCCAGTGGCGCTTGTTCAAAGGTAGATTAAATACAGAGATGCTAAGCAAACACTAATGCTTAAGGCTCGTCTCAACTATACGCATTATATTCTAGAGGTACTAATGCAAATGCCCGCAGGAATATTATCAAACCCACAAACCTGTTTGAGAGGAACAGATATAAACAAAAAGTGTTTGTCCGCAGGGCCAGTACCAGTTGAAAGAAGTATTAAGTCATGCTTACTGCAACGGTTTATGGTCATAAGCGGTCAGTGCGGGACGGGGAGTTCACCTTGCAGCCAGAACTGTCCTGCAGAGTTCAGTTAGACTCTGCTGTTACACCCCACCAGTCCCACCTTCTCTTACAGCTCTTCAGTTACTGCAGCATGAAGTTACTGTACAAATGACTCAGGAGTAATTGAGTCCAGACAGCAGGAGTCCAGGGGCATAAAGAGCTCTTCCTTTATTGACAGTGCATTTACTTCCTCTGAAACAGTAACAACAAATATCCGCTACCATAAAATAGTAGAGACTGCTGTTAGACTCTGCCAAGCACACGCCAGGGTACAAGTGACATACCCTCGCGTTCAATACACACCGCTGGCCCCACAACAACTAAGATTAACTAACAGCAGATCGTAAATGAAGCTTCATTATCCACCTAATTGCCTGCTCACAGTGAAGTTTAAGGGCAGAATTGTGGAAAACAGACTACATGTCCCATTTCCACCTTGGAAACCCAGATTTGTGCCTCTGAAATAAGTTCATCCACCCAATGTTCTCGCCTGCTTCCCTTGTATGGAAGGATGAACTTTGGACTTAAGTAGCTGCTTCAGAAAGGACAACACTGGCTTAGTCTTTTGCAAGGACAAGACGAGGCTTTAAATATTTATGCACGATTGCTGTACCCAAAAGTGCAGTCTCGGATGTATTTAATGCCAAATTAGTAATTTTGGCACAACATTCTGTGATCACGGATTTATTTTATTGCTTATGTCTGTGGTCTCAAGCCTTTACAAAGGTTTGCTTAACGAGGGGCAAGTGAGAGGCCATGTTACAAAACTTAAGCGTTTTGTAGCACAGTAGCAATGGAGGCCAAGAAGAGACAAACCCATCTTCTGTCTCACTTGCTCACACCTCCCCAGAAAATTACCCTCGAGGACCAAAGCGTCCCTGCCTTGGGCTGTGGCTATGAAATATATGGGGATGGGAGGGAGATGGGAGGAAAAAAAAAAAAAAAAAAAAAAAAGGGGGGGAGATGGGAAAAAGCATTTTTTGTAAGCTCTTCCACACTGTTAAGTGTCAGCACCTGAGTTACACCACAGTTCCAAAGCAGCAATGGTTTCCTCTCTCCATTGGGAGAGAGCGGAGCTACTCACAACGCAGGACGCCATAGGTGTCAAAGCACCTGCGCTGCTCCGACCAGCGCCGCCTCTGCAGAGGGGCTGTGGGCTCAAACCGCCTGCGGGCGCCCAGCACCGCTCCAGTCCCAGGTCTCATGGGCCTTCGGTGGCAGACCTCCTCGGACAGCAGGGCAGGAACTCAGCACGGGCTCTCGCTCTCTCCTCGCCCTTCCGAAGGGCCGGAGGGACGCTCCCCTGCTGCTGCGGGTCCCAGCAGCCCCGTTCCTGCCGAGCACGGCCAGCTGCGGTGCCCAGAGGGCAGAGCAGTGAAACAGAGGGAAGAGCAGGGGACTGGGGCAGATGAGACTATTTAGCAGAGAACTTGAAGCACAAGAACAGGAATCCCACCACGGTTCCAAGCAACTGGGAGTCTCAACCTGTCCGCAAATTACTCTTACATGCTACAGAACAGCAAGTTGTATCAGAGGCCCACAGCTCCTGGCTGTTCTGCCTTTAAAACCATCAGCCCCACAGTACTGTTATGAAACTCTGGTTGTTTGAGGACTGCAAATGACCTAACGTCTGAGGGTTTTATTATTATTTTTTTTTCTCTTACTGCAGGAGGGGAAATGAGCCAGCATCTTTTGCCCCTCCTCGTAGATCTGGAGGCAGAAGAGTAATTGAGAATGCAACAGAAGGAGGTGATGAAGAAATGGATGCAAGAGATGGAGATTTCAATGGAACAAAAGCCAGTGAATAAACACGCTTAAAAAATTGCACTGCAGCAAGGGGAGGGAGGATGATATTTAGCACTGTATAAGTCTACTCCTAGTGTCAAGGTCACATACACCCCACTCCTCTGACAATAAGAGCACAACTGCCTTGTCGCCAATGTATAGATTGACGTTCAAAGTACTCCAAAACTTACTTTACCATGAAGTGTATTTGAAAAGGTGGGTTTTTTTAACACTCAGAGTAATTCACTTTGAGAATCTACCAGAAAGTGAGTTCTAGTAGCTCAGATGATTTAAATCCCAGTGAACTATAGTTTACACAGGATTTGTGAGATTGTTGCAAGAAAAAAAGGCATTGTTCAGTTAATCTTTTCTTAAACTTTCATTTTGTCTTAAGTATTCGATTAATATAGGGTTTTTTTCCTGGTTACTACACCCCTGATGCACAATTCACAAGGTGGAAGTGCCTTTTTAATCACTTACTGAAAAGTAAAATATCATTTGTTCAAATTAAGTCAACTGTTACAGTTTTATATGCACCATGGATGTGCTTACACACAAATAAAAGACTACAAAAACTACTCTGGTGCTCTTGCGTACAGGTGTCACTTGGGAGCAATACAGCATGCTCGAAGGGAACGGGGGATGCAGTAGAGCACCTTTACAACTCAAATGCTTTTCAGAAAAGGTCAACTGTAATCATTAGAACAGAAACCTGATTTTCTCCTAAGCAATTGCTTTTGAAGGAATAAAAGTATGTACACTGAGCTAAAAGTAAAATGTCATGAAGTCCCTGGGACAGCTTTGGTTACCCCATGGACACATGTGCTGATGGAGGTGCCCCAGGATGTATCCCAGTGCTGACAGACAGGACATGGGATTGCAGGAGAGGTGCCGCAGCTGGAAAGCAGGCAGGCCCAAGTCCCTGCCTTTAGGCAGCTGAACCCACCCTTGAAGTCTGTATGCGTAGGGCTATTCCCAACTAAAGCCCCAAAAGCAGGCTGAAAACCATTGGAAGCAGCAGCCTGAGCTGAATCCAGAGCCCCAAGCCAAGCTATTCAGCATTAAGGGATCAGCACGCAGTCCCTTTTTATTTTGGAGCACTCCAGCAGGGCCGCAGTCCCCTCCTGGGAACTACCAGGACCTACCACAAAGCCATGAGCTCCAGCACTTTCAGACAGCAGCTAGCTTTGGGCTCACACTGGGGCAGCAGAGAGCCGCACACAGCAAAGCCAGGTGTAGTTACTCTAACCCAGCACAGAGAGCTTACTCCATGTCTTAGATCGTAGAGCCCGTCAACCCATAGTCTGATTATATCTGTAGTCACATCAATAATATATCTGTAGTATATAACAGAAACAACTACGATTTTCCAACTTTCTACCTTATGTCAGTGCTGTGTCTCAATCTGACTGCAAGCCAACTTGCTTACCAAGCAGGCAAATTCTGGCAAGATAAAGAAAACGCAACTTGTCTTGATGGATCCCTCCAAGCTACACAGCCCACTGAACCGCAGTCCACGTGTCAGCACAACTCACAAAGCAGCCCACGCACTTCTGCTCCTCATGGGTAAGAAAACAGCGTCAACTCATTGTGTGAGAGGAGAGGACAAAAATCATGTTAGAACTGCCAGAGTTCAAGATTTTAAGAGAGAGCAGTGCCAATACTAAGCACTGTAAATCCCAGAGGCATCTTTAGCTATGGCAATATTTACATTCCTTAGGGTAGGAAGCCATGAGAAGAAAGAGATGGAGGAAAATCTTTGCATATGACTCAGCAAAACAAACATGTGTCTTGCAGTCTGCTCAGAAACTGGTAGGAAACATCTGCACGTAAACCACAGTGACAACTTGCAAAAAAAACTCAAAATGAATCAACAACTAGCGTTCAAAATAAGCTTTATTCTGCTCCCCAGTTAAGCCAACTTTGTAGATGGCCTGAATAATAGGAATGATCTGTGGTTATTTCCTAGTCCAGAAAAATAGATACATCAGTGGCTGTTTTCACAGCATTTTCTTAAACCCAAACCCATTTATGCATTCTTTTGTCAAGTAAGCTCTCTGCACCTCCGCAAAAAAAAACATAGAAATTGTTTAGTCATGATTATTTCTGCAAGAACAGACTTTCTAAAGGTACATTAATACTGTGAGTGAACCTACTCCATTTAAAAAAAAACCAAAATGCAGTAATATTCCACAGGGGAAAAAAATTATTTAAAAATAATTGTCTACTTATATGCATTTGTCTAGTATAAAGGACTTTTGAAGTTAAAAAACATTACTAAATTAGTAACAGCTGAAAGCATATTCTCATAAAAAAGTAAAACAAGAAAAGAATCACTAATACCCAAGGCACATTAATAAGGGAGGTTTGGAAAGCAGTAAAACCCACCTAGTAAGATGTTAAAACTAGGAACTTAATCAGGTCTCTTGCTTCCTACAACAGCCAGGCTTTATGGGCCACAATATGGCAAAGAAGGACATCTATATGCTAAGCCAGTCCAAAGTCTCACACCTAGCTGTTAGCTCTGGGATCTCCCAAGTACTCTAAGCACAAGGCACTCCTCACCTCTAACCGTGACCTGTCCTAATGGGAAATCATTGCTTACCAAGCCATCTTACCACCACAGAGGCAGGGTTTGTGTAGCAAGATTCTGACCAGCAAACATCCCACAGAGCTGAGCAGCTCCCCTGCAGAAATACACCTTTCTCCGCATAAAAACTCTCCTCCAATTCGGGTGGCTGCAGCACACAGCACCCGTGATAGAAAGCCAGCACAACTGGAATTTGAGCCAGAATACCCTGGTGCTGCATTAACACCAAAAGCCAAACCCAAGGAGCAGCACAGGCAATGCTCTCTGTTGTAAGCAGAGGGACAACAGCTTTGACTGGCAGTGTCAAAAGAAGCAACTTTCAAGGAGGTATTTACAGCAACTGATGTAGGAAGCAATTTGAAGCCCTGCACCGCTAGGCAGCATCGCTCTATCGCACTACCCACCGGACTCAGCCAAGAGGCCAGACTGCGCAAGGCCACAGAGGCCAGTGCCAATTGCAGCTTCTTGTTCAGCTCTCACCTACCCCGAGACTGCTGCCTGATTGCTCATGGAGATTCTCTTTAAAACTAAAGTTTAAAATATATATTTATTTTTCTCTTCCTTGTCCAAAGCCAGCCAGGCTTTTCACAGCAGAATCTTGACAACGCTTTGTGAGGGATGGCTCATTGGTCCTGGGATATTTGAAGGATGTGTTCCAAACTCCAGGCGTTTCACTAACCTACCAAAACAAAATAGAAGTTAGTGCACTTCTTGCTCAGTTTTACCATAACTGGTTCCTTCCAGCATACACCACTCAGCTTGAGAAATCAACAGACTAGAGCATCACTCCGAGCACTAAGTGAGCCTGTTACTTAACTGGGCTGAGTTTCCACTGTAACGCAGGGCTCTGTTTCCCTCCGAGTAGTGAGAAGCTATCTTTTACAGGTCTTGGAATTTCAGTTCTAGCATTACAGCGGTAGATGTATAATCAGCTGCACAACTATATAAATGTATGGTCCTCAAGGCTTTCTTGTAGGAGCTTTCATGAGGCTTCTCCCCAGGCTGGGATGGCAAGTACAACGTGGAGCACTCCTTCCACACTACAATTTTGGGCACTGGGTAACAGGACAAACCAGTATTTCCAGCGCAAGGGTCTAGCTGAATAATTAAGTCTGGAACAAACTGCACTATAGGCACTTAATTTCCAGAGAATCTAAAGAATGCGCAGTACAGGATTGGCAGGGTTTAAGCAGACGCTGAACTGCAATTTGTGATAACCTTGCTGATTTTTCTTCATTTGTTTAAAAAAGACAGCCAGTTCAAGTGTTCAGACAAATTTGTAAGTTGAGTCAGGTAACTTCCTGTCAGCAGCTCCTTGGAACCATATCTTAGCAACCATAACACGTTCTGATTGAGTGAACCCATTATTTGCCTTTTTTCCAGTTCTCCCATAAATGAGAACCTTAAGTGTGATAAGAGAAGTCTCTACATGCCATAATGTTCCTGAGACATCACTTGTACGAGAACATAAAGCATAAACCAAATCAAGCCAATAAGCAAGAGCTCCTCTGTTGTACTTCATGCCATTTAAACACTGAGTTTATTATAAAATACATTGTTACATTTGCTTTGAATTTGTGGTTTTCAAAGCTTGATTCCAACTAGTCTTTGATTTTCAGCACCTCATGTTTCCAAATTTTAAACTGATCTGAAACATTCAAATCATGATCCTGAGCAACTAAATTTCATGTCTTTCGAGAACAAATCCATCTCTACCAAAACAAAGATTCAATACTAAATAGACCAGTACCAGTCCAAGTTCTAACACCAACAGCTCTCACTAAGACACACCAGCACTCACCCTGTATCACACAGAGGCTGATGAGGACTCAGGCGTGTTTCAAGGACGTCTCTGTTCATGTACATGGACACCGTGGCTCTGCTTGGGGTCTGGTCATACACAAAGTTTCGGCAAGATGCAAGCTTGGACTCCAAAGCCTAATGTAAACACAGATGAGGCAAGCGTCAGACAGCACCCTTTTCTTTCACAAGATGGCATTGTGGCACACCAAATGCCAACACAGCACTGGGGCATAAGGCAGAAAACAGAAGGAAGCCATGGGATAACTGTTCCAGCATCAGCACTGCCGTAAATGTCATACTACAGCTTAACATGATGGTAGGCCTTCCTCAGAAGACTACTGGACTCAAGGCAAACCTCACCTGAAGCCCTCGGGACAGCAGGCACCAGCCTGCTTTCTTCTCTGCCTTTCATGGCAGCAGATCCCTTCTTAATTTCCTCACACTGATTTATTCTTTCTGCACATGTGCTTTTAGAAGTTTGCAGAGGAAGGTCTTATCCCCACATGGATAAGATCTTCGAAAAGCAAAGCAGGGTTGGTCATAAATGTACAAAGTCCAGATCTAACTCCAAGGCCACGCTTAGCTAAGCTGGGGGCAAGACACTCATTACAGTCTCCTCTGAGCAGCAGCACAACTAGCGCTGGCTGCAGTTTCAGACAGCTCTACCTTTCCAAAAGCACTAGCCAGCAGGCAACCACTCACCCCTACTTTTCGCAGCAAATCTCCCACGATGTTAAGTGCAGATATTCTTGCAGCAGGCGTGAGCGGGGTTGCACCGTAACTGTCCTCAAGACCTGCAGGGCAGGTTAAAGGAGGATACATTACTCATTTTAAAAAAAACCAAAAGCTTTGACACTGGAAGTCAGAAGACAGCCTGACACACAGAGCAGAGGAAACATCGATATGTTCACCTTTTTGCTATCTCACCTCCAGATCTGTCATATCCATCAGGAATATGAAGCACTGTCTCCCTGAGGCAGCTCAAGTTACACTGCCCTAAGCTAAAGTCTCTAGTCCTTCTGTGGCTTGGGTTTCTAGAGATCTGATCTACCAGCCCACTCTGCATCTCTGTTGCTGCAGTGGGACCAGAGGGACATGTCCTCAGAGAGGACCATCACCTCATTTTACTAAAAGACTTCAAATTATCTCACTTTTACAGAAGCGGTAATTCCTCCACACAAACACATAATTTTAGGTTAAGCATAGTGAAGCCCACAATCAAACTTTGTCAGTGCTCAGAGCTATAGTATCGAATCATCAGTGTGACAGTACAACTCCTTGCATTTATGCATACACATGAGTACAGTTACACAAATTTCTGGCTGTTGAAGTAAGAAAAATGGGAGAGTCAGAGGTCTGAAATAATGAGTGCTCACCAAAAATAAGTAACTGATATTACTGACATGAAAGCAGAGCTATAGTCATTTAACACAGACAGCTAGGATGGCCTGTCAGTGTCCTGCTGTTCCAGAGCAAAAAGAAAGCCTCTCTCAAAGAGCACCTACTCTCACAGAGAAACCAATTCAAGTAACAGGAGCGTGACATTAAAGATCACACTTAAGTTTTTAAATCCTTCCCCTAAATTAGCCCAACATCTCTGGGACAGTTGTTAACTAATAGTAAAGTCTCAACAGCTCATCTTGTCCCTCACAATTATTATTACTGGACAATTCAAATCAAATGGAAATGAACAGTTCACAAATAAACCCCAAAATCAGAGTCTGAATACTGAGACCATGGTGAATGGATTTAGGTGTATTCAACTGAAACACTGTTCCCTGTTTTCTCATTTCTCCTTTAGCCAGAGACTACAGTAAAAACAAGAGCATCAAATAGTGCTTCTGTGCTGGTTCCCTGTAAGTCACCTCTCCTAAACGTCGCAGGGGTGGGTATGTTGACATTAGGTGCCCGGTGCACGGAGGGAGTTGAAGGCACAGATAAGGACGCTTGAACTGCAGTGTCTGTTCTTTCTGTTTCCAGGGTAGTTCGCATTGGTGTCTTGGGTTTCTCCTGTTTCTGCTGCACTGCAAGCTCTTGTCGCAGATCTACGAAGGAAGCAGCACAAAGCAAGCCTTTGGAGCATGTATCCACCAAGATAAAGACAGGTGAGAAAGTTTGTTTTGCCCAAAAGACTGTTCCCATTGTGGTGTTTTTCCAGCTCCATGGTCTCTCTCTTCTCACCCAGCCTTACTGACGGATAACAAGCAGCTAGCACAAGAGGCATTCGAAGGTTACTAGAAGTCAGTCACAGCCCTCCTCTGCTACTGCCCCGTTAGTCTTTCACTGACTCCATTTTTCACAGGCCAGGAAACGAGGTTAACGGTTATTAAAGCTGACCTTCACGGTTATAGGAAGGCAGACCAGCACTACCCCAGCTGGCCTGGCTCTTCCTAACCCCCTAAGGCGCTGAAGCATCCCCACAGATTAGGAGAAGCTGAAACAGACTTTTGCTTCTGTGAGCTGCTCTGAAACATGTCAGGAGTTCAAGGAGGGGGGAATAGTCTTGAAGCTTCCTCATTTGCTTCTGCATTTCAGATAGCAGACTTAAAAGATGCAAACTTCAAAGCCAAGCTCTAAGATATATGGGGAGAACCAAACAGCTACAAGCCAGGAGAGGAGAAAGGGAAAGATACAAACAATTTCTGTCTAACCTCTAGCTTCGTCTTTCAGGCGCTGCACGGACTCCAGAAGGTTTTCTTTCTCATCCAGTTCACTCTCCAGAAAAGCATTTCTTTCGATAGCCTGGTTTAAACGTTGTTCAAAATCCTCCAGAGACATTATGGTGGCTCTGAAGAAGAGTGCACAAGATGTCACTACCAGATCCACCAAGCACACAGAGGAACTCCCCCTCTCACAAGAAAAGGGACAATGTTGTGGTTTTGTTAGGTTTGCTTTACTATTGTTTTTTATTTTAGCTTGTGATATGTGAAAGAGTACAGTGGGGGGTGGAGTTGAAGGGAAAAAGCTTATCACATTTCCCCATCTGCCACAAACCTCTTCACCACAATCATCACTTAAGCGATTAGTTCAGAATGGCAGTGCTACGCAGCACAGCATTGCAAACAGCTCAGCACCGTGCTCACAAGACAGAACAGAGGTGGAAAAAGAAAACACAGAAGATAGGTCACCTTTTTGCTCTTTCCAAGTCATCATTTGCTTGCTCGAGTTCTCGAATGTATTTCTGAAGTTGATCTTTAATAGCTTTTGTCTGTGCCAAGTCATCTTCCAGTGCAGAGATTTGCCTGTAGCCTTCTGAATGCTGCATTTCAATCTTTTCCTAATCAAAGGCAAATCAAACAGCGTATCAGGGACTCAGCAATGCACGTTCTCTTTCTGTGGCATTGTCTGAGTCCCTTTAGAGGCAGATGCTGTGAAGTTTTTGGAGAAACATCACCTTACATATGGTAAAATGCTAACAAAGCCAATTGCTCACATACTTCCAGGCTGCCAGCAGAGAAGAGCTCTTCCTCTCAGTCCTTATCAAGCACAGTACTGGGGAGCAGTTCCTGCCCTCCACAGCACAGGGTCATACCTTGCTCTCCCAGACAGTGACACTCCCCATAATTTCTGACCCCAAAAGCTTTAGCAACACAGAAAGTAGGATGCAAGAGAAACCACTTATTTTCAACTCTAATAGAAAAGTTGAACAGTACTGAGGAGTCTAAACAACGAGAAAGAGAAAATATATCCAAGTATAACACAGTTACACAGTGCTGTGGAGCCAGCAGGATTCTCCACTGCCCCTGTGGTTTTATTAGCCCAAAGCAGGTTCAGATTTCTAGATGGCAAAATATCTCAGGTGCAGTTATGCAAAACACTTTGGATATGAACCTAAACCAAACTGTCTCACTTTACAGCATGTACACAAGGGTAGATTTAAGAAAGGCACAGGCAGGGAGGAAGGCTTAGCTTCTCCATCAAATATCTCTCCTGCTATTGCCGCTATACGCGGAGTTAGCTCCGCATCACATAGCAGGGAAAGCTTCACAGCACACCCTGTACTGCAACGCTGTATGCTCCATCACCTTGCAATCAGGGCACTTTGACACGCCAGAGATTTTTTTTGAAACTCCAAGATTGCTGTATAAGTAGCATACCTGAAGTGCTTTTCCCATCCAGAAGTACCACAGTACTTGAAGTCAGTGAAAACAAACCCACGCACTAGAATTTGAAAGCCACTGCATATAGTTGAGCATGAGTGGTAATTTGAAGACAGCTATTTTAGCACATGAAATACATAGGAAAGGGGGATGGAAAGAGATGCCCAGCCTGAATGAAGAAACTCTTATCTGATTACAGTGTGGCAACACTGCTATAATTCCGGATCTCTGAAGCAGTTACACGCTGAATTTAAGAGCCCCCAAGCTCTACACGGCAGATTACTTTCAATTGGCTTTGCAGGACTCTCTAAACAAACCCTCCAAAGCATTGTTTCCATTTATTTTTAGGTAGTGTGAACCCTGGTTTCAGAGGGGGGAGCAAGCACACACTCGACTGGTAAGCTCTGAGCCACAAGCTGTGTGGGCCTGGCAAAGCTCACCAGCGCTGACCTAGATGCAGACACAACCCTTGATGGGCTCAGTTAACACTGCTGCTCAATAGCTACACGAGTTTAATGCTTTGCTCTTGAGTTGATTCAGACAAAAGACCCGAACTGCAAGGTTTGGGTCTTTGTTTTTAGCCAATTGTAATAAACCATCAGCTGATCTGGCATCAATGGAGTCTCTGTTCCTTCACCGCAGGCTGTCACTGTGTTTTCAGGCTGCATGAATAGCCAATTGTTAAAAGGTTTGTTTCAAGCACAATATGTTTTAATAAAGTTATGCACTGTGAAGAATAATTTAAGATTTTCTTAAATATGTTTACCCTCCACTTTTTGAGGTTCTATGCTGATTCCTGCTATTTTCACTCTTAACTCCTTCAGCTGGTTCATTGTCCCCTCCTCTCATCCTAGCTCCTCTAGAGAAAGAAAACACTCCACACCCTCCTGAATTAAATGAGCTGCAGGTTTTCTTTTTGTCAAACTTATGCCTTCTCCCCAAACCCATCAGCTTCCATGGGTTTCTGTGGCTACATGGAACAGTAGGGCAATACTCCATACAACATGCAGAGCATCTAAAACTGCTAAGGCACTAATACAACGAGGACAATGATCAGCACAGCTTAACAAATACAATGAAACAAGACTTGGAAGTTTTGCTATCAAAAAGCAGGAGGGGAATCACTAAGTTGGTGCTAGAGGGACAGGACATCTGCGTGGAACGGAAGAGTATTTCCTTAAGACAGTAATTTGAACAGCAGTTTAGACAAAAGGCATTGCAAACCTGGATTTATCCAGTGATTAATCACTTACACAAATACCTTCACTCCCATTAGCTCATCATTGCATCCAATTGAGTAGAAGTGTAATTAAATTAATCTCTGCTTCCGCAGATACTGGCCTAGCCCTACAAAATAGAGTGCAGCGCCTCTTGGGTGACTATCCCTCACCTTTAAGGAAAAGGCCAAGAAGATAAAACTTTAAAAAGGTATACCAATTTCAGTGACAATTTCTTTTTCCAAGTTTAAGAAAACTTCCCAGTATTTCCTAAACCTGTCAACCAGCACAGGGACAGCATCTTTAATGAGACTGAAATGAGGCAGACTCATCACTCTTCATACTCTAGGTAGCTTCATTATTTCTTAAGTCACTCTGGTAAGAAGTTCCATCTCAATAAGTTCATATCCCTTATGTTTTATAATTATGGAAGTTAATGCTTTTCAGCTGGTTCTTAGTTTCACAGAAGGCTAACCAAGTGTAAAGAAGATAAATTATTTTTCCCCAAGTACAGACAGATTCAGTAACAAAACCAGGACTGAAACTGTTTTACGCCTCTTGGTTCTATGTGTTACCCATCGGCTGCTGCTTCCCAGCTTACCTGGAATGCCAGATGATAAATACAAACATTCCAGCTGTGTTCTTGCATTACATAAGAAAACTCACTAATTTAAACACTTTTTAGGTAGCTGTGTATTTTGATTGTTCTGCAATATGATCTGTGTCTGCACAACACAGACAGGAAGCAAGCTGTGAACAAAAGCACTAAGTAGATGCAAGAAGGAACAGAACAGCAGCTCTAGCAGCTCTGTTCATGTTTACTCTCTACTCTACTGTAAACAATTCTCTCCCATCTCAAATCTGTCCTGACAGATAGCCACAACCTGTGCTAAGGAACATACCAAAGTATCCAGCACTCTCAAAGCAGACAATAGATTGGTATTTCTTAATTTTTCAAGCCTTTTTTTTTTGGCAATTTTCTGTTCAATTTCTTTGTAATGCTGAAGGTCCCTGTCCACAAGGCAAGCTGCACATGCCTGTCTCATTCACCTTTACACTTAGGCTGTACAGATACTGTATGCGTCATCCACTCTTACCTTAACTGACTCCAGTTCCATTCGCAGACGATTGTTTTCTGACAGAAGGTCTCTGTTTCTGGACTCTGTTTGCTGCAGCTGAGTCTCCAGTTCAGCTTCATACTCTCGACTCCCTTCTTGGAATTCACGCAGTTCCTCCTGTGTATTCTCAGCACTAGAGAGCAATTCCAGCAAGAGAACTTATAATGAACACAGAAAAAATGTCTTGTACACCCAAAGTAAAAAAAAAAAAAAAACAACAAAAAAAACCCCAAAAAAAGCCCACAACCTAGCAACACAGAAGGCTCTATGCCCTTTTCCAATATACATATTCAACAGAAAGAGAGGACCATAGGCAAATGCCCCCCCTCATAGCAAACTAGTAAACAAATAGAAAACCCCCAAGTACATAGCAAATCCAAAAGTCTGTCTTCACACTATAGGTGTTGAGGACAATTGGAGTCTCTTTAGCTTGTATGTTGACCAACCCCATCTGCATAGTTAATTTATTATTCAATTATTTATTTGGAAATAAGAACAAAGTCATTTTTTATTAGCAATAAAAAGTGAGAAAAAGAGAAAGAAGGACAGATGTTCTTATTTTCTTAAACAGTCCTATTGAAATAATCACCCAGCAAGCTAAACAAGCAGCACTGAAAGGTCTGAACACCTGGTCTAAGAAAGGACCCACCAATATCAGCATTGAAAAAGTTGGGCATTTTTTCACCCTTCACTGCATTTAGAGCAATGGACTGAGCTAAAGGGAAGAGCAAAGTGCGTCCATTCTCAGCCAGGGATCCTCCTCCACCTACACGCTGTCAAACCATTCTCGATCCACACAGAGATATACAGAATGAACAGCAGCATCTCTGTCTGCAATGGTGCAGATCATCCACCCCCAGCAAGGTTCTGCAGTGAGTTATGTTTACCCGGGCTGCCCGCAGGCTGCGGTCAGAGGCACAATTTCAGCACACACAGTCCTACTCAGACCAGGGCAGGGACCCAGCCAACAGTGCCACAGCAGCACAGATTCACTGCTCAAGTGAGCGTAAAGGACTCCGGGCTGCTGGAGTTTATGCAGAAGCATTGCTACTGCTACCACTCAAGACAGCTGAGCCACCTTGAATCCACTGCGCTATGTGGTGCTACCCACATCTTTGCATGCAGCGCCGTGCACCCTATTCAACAACTTCGAGGAACAAAGCCATTGCATACCACTGCTTGTATTTCATAGCCAGATCTTTCCAGTATCTGGTTTCCTCCTCCACTGAGCTGAAGTGATGTCCTTCTGAGTCTTCCATGATGAGTCCTCCAAGTTTAGAACTCCCGTTTCATTTTTTCCCCCCTGGAAAATTAAAGGATCAAGCATAAGAGCTAATGCAGCGAGCCACATCAGTACTTTTTGCAGCAGAGCAGTGCAGCCATCCTCCCAAGAAGTCACTGCACACCTGGAGACCAAACTAGAGACCAGCCTTGACAGGGCTCTGTCAGATACACCATAAACATAAAAGAATCACTATTGAGTATTCAGGTCCCTTTCCCCAGTTCTCCCAAGGCCACTCTGTGCTTACGCCACATCCCCAGCTGCAAGAGCCTTCCCCACCTTCCAACTACACAGCACAGAGCACCCAACCTCAAACTTCAGCCGCAGCTGTGCCGACACGCACAGAATGCCAGGGAAAGAGAAGACATCTCAGGCACAACTTCAGCTCCAGAGACAGCACAATTAAGGTCCATTTCAACAATCCTAAAGACACCCTCAAATTGAAGGGAAACTTCGAAGAGACACAGAGAAGGTAATAAAGATACTAATTTCTTGTGCTCACTTTTCCAGGAACACGTGAAAACTTTCTCCTTAGGTCAACAGAGGCAAAACTACCTGACTTTAAACCTGAAATATTCATGCATGGCTGAGAGCCACAATATACCTGGATACCTCAGAGAACCATGGCAGAAGGAAGTTCCAGAAATTCCCAGGCAATGGAGGATGAAAGCTCCACAGAAGTTTCAGTGGGATACCACCTGCCTGGACTAGGTACGCAGATAGATTGTGGTGAACCCAGTGAGCAATGCAGACCATCCAGCTGTCCCTGTGCCAGCATAAACCCAGCCACAGGACAGAGTCCCAAACGGGAGCAACACATGAAAGAGCCACAGGGGAGTCAAGAACCTTGGGTTGGTCACTCCTACTTGAAGACAAATTTAATAAATTAAACCAATGCCCTCTGATGTGCATGATACGCTCTAATAAACAGGTCACTAGCAAATACCATGTTACACGAGTTAGTCTTGACAATGGAGAAACATCAGATCTAATGCTCTGGATAACCTGCCTGTGTGCAAGCCTGGCCGAGGCAAAGATTCCACATAGACATTATCAATTTAATAGAAACCCAAATAGATCACGGACAGTAAATAAAGGTGGAGTTGAACAATTCACGACAATGGCCATTGTCAGGAAACTATTGCCAAAATCTAATGACTGCGGAAACACAGCTCTTCTACCAAGTTTCAGCTCCAGATCTATTGAGTAAAACATTTCCTAGAGGTAATCCTGACTGAGTAAAGAGGAAAAAACAGCCAAAGCCTTAAAAGATCATTTAGACATCAGTCCTGCCTTCTGCTCTTCTCAGTCATGACCCCCAGGAAACACTGGAGCATACCTTCCAAGCAGCACGTCATCGCTAAAGAAAATGTGCATCCACTGCACATCTATTGAACTCAATGGAAAAATTATTCACAACCTGTGTTCAGGCTGTCCTCTCCAGAAAATCACCTGGTTTAAATAGGATTAACAGCCACCCGTCTGGTAACTCTACTGAGACAAACATAAGCAGTTCTTACCTCTACTACAGACAACAGCATCAGGTACTCAAAGTAGTCTGGGGATCCAAAGCCCAATTCTTACACAGCTAAGCAGTGTAAGCCCTTTTCACAGCCTGGGCGACTTTCAGGTGATTGCTGGGCAGAGTAAGCAGCTGCCACAGCTAAGTGGGCTGTGCTCACACCTCAACACACACACAGCATCCGCTACACACGGGAATTACAGTTACTTACAAGGGGAGCTGGCAGGGGAGGGGAAAACTTACTAAGCTTTAGTTTTTATCATTCAGTTTCTTGACACAAAATGTTAATTAGACAAAGCTATAAGTCTTCCTTCTAACAAAGAAAACCACTGCGTGACGTACAGACACACTTCCAGCAAGTAGCCTCAAGGCTGCTGCTCTTTGTATGTATTTATAGAAGTATACACTGCAAGAAAAAGAGAGGAAAAGGAGCACGAGTAAGGAGGAGTGATTTTCCAAATAGCACTCTTGCCCATTAAAAAGAAAATCACAACCAAGCATAATTAACATTCTTGACCTAGGAGAGTTTACAACACATCTACTCTATTATCTTTAAGTGAGCTGAAAGTGCCTTTGATGTTAATGAGGATGTCCTGATGCTCAAGGCACTGTGTACACACACATCAATCCTTTTCTTTTGTAAAAGAAAAAAAAATTCTTTTACAGATGAGGGCCAGGGAGGGAGGGTCAGACACAAAGACGTGATGCAGGTGCAGTGAGAAACCAAGAAGGACCAGCATTCCATTACTGTGGTCAAACCACTCCAGAGAACAGCGAGCCAGTTTCCTTTAGATGGTTATTTCTTACCACTCCAACAACGGGCAGTTTCTGTATTTTTCAAAAGCAGAGATTCCATCTTGGGTATACCTGGTTTTGCTACAGAAATTGAAATATATTTCAGAAGAATTCCTCTTGGGAGACTTCAGACACAAGCATTATAATAAATCCCATATCTGTGTTTAGAGACTCAACAAAAAGTCAGACAAGATAAAAGATGAAGGAGCACAAAACAAAGCTCCCAAAAGCTTTCAAACAACCCTTTGGAAACAGAAGACACAGCTCCTGTTGGCCTCAAATGCTTGAATGTGCTCATACCTGACTCTCGCTTCTGTTTTCACACTGCACTTTGGAAGAACTAAAAGAATGTACTAATTTGCATTTTTGAAGATTGTATGGTCACATACAAAAGAGCTTTTGCTAACCGAGCCATTAGATGTACAGGAGTTCCACAGAACCTTGATAGCTTTCACAGAAGCATAAAGATGCTGCTCCCTTTGGTTTCCAAGTACGTATTGGTAAACATGAGATTACGGACCCACCAAGGATGTTCTCTGTTAAGAGTACGCTCTGTTTCATGGTTACCTTTACTACTTACCTATAATTTAGAAGCAATTGTTAAACTGCAAATACATGGAAGGACTGTGGACCTATACTTATTCCACAGAGATGACACAACATGGCAGAGATTGTTTCACTGCTGTCCCATGCCACAGGCACATGGTTTTTGTCCGCAACACAAGACCTATTAGGTTCCCTGTACACCTGCACATCTTGGCTCACAAATTTTCAAACTAACCAAAGATGTAAGATACAAGCTTAAACAGAAAAAAAAATAAATCCAAGTTTTAGACAAAGTATTACAGCCTTTTCTGATTTTTCTGAAATTTGATTAAAACACCCAAAACACACTCAAATAAATCTTTCTAAATGGCATGCAGAAAGGGTAGGGCTTTGACTTTTTGTTTTTCCCCCCTGCTGTCTTCTCCCCTTGATTTTTAACAGCTTGGAGACAGTATGCAAAATGCCTGGAGAGTAATTAATTAAACCAATTAGGAACTCCTCATTGTCTAGGCTCACTACAAAAGGGGAGATGTCGAGGGGGGTGAGGGAGGTTGTAGCAATGTTTTGTTAAACATTGGCAAATGTGGGAAAAACAAGGAAAGTCACAGTCTGTAGCAGACACACACCGGCTGCACCCTGCTTGTTTTCACACACACGAAGCCAGAAGAGACGTCTGGCCAGGCTTCCTGCGAGCAAGGAGCTGGTCACTCGCATTGCAAAACCTCTGCCTCACATGGGAAGTGCTCGTGGGTGGGGAATGGACTTCTGCAAGGAGAAAAATACCTCAGCGTAAGTGTGGCAGGAAACGATTTCATACAAGTGACAGCAGAATTGCAAAATTCTTAAAGGGAAAAAAAACCAAACCCACAACAGTAAGAAAAGCAACACACAAAACTATTGAGGGAACTTCAATTTCGGAATCAGAGTCTGAGTTCAAACTCACGGGGACCTCAACTTAGATTTTGTTTCAGTCCTAGAATAAAGGACTGAAAACAACCCTGCATACCGAATACTCTTTTTTTTTTTTTTTAAACAAAAGAACATTTTAACTTGGCGAACAATGTTGCCCTATCTTTGTAGCAATGCCCGATGGTCTGAGTCAGGGAAATTCATGCTGTAATAAAAAAAATTAGCAGCGAGAGAGTACCATAAATACTACGGGATTATCCGTGGCAGAGATGGTGAAGCCCCTATTAGACCTTTTTCCTAACTGTAAACCAAAACAAACGCCCCCTTTGCTCTGGCAAGTCGCTTTCCCATCCTATGCAAATTCCACTTTCTCAACACAGCCCCCTTACAAGGGTCTTCCTGTGACATAAGGGCCTATTTTCTTTTGTTTCAGCAGTACAAAAGCAAATCCCCACGAGAGAGAAAGCCAAGGAGGCGGCCCGCGGAGCGCCAGGATTACCACAGAACGCCCCAGCCCGCACTGCAGGCGGTTCCCATCTTCCCAGGGTCTTCGCTCCCAAAAGGCTTCACGCGCGGAGCCCTCATCTCCTCAGAGGCCGGCCCGGCTCCGGCACCGCCGCGGCCCCCGCGCTCCCTGAGGGAACGCCGCCAAGTCTCCTCTCCCGACGGGGCCGACCCCGCGGCCCCAGCTGCAGGGCACGGCAGGCCGAGGGCAGCCCGGGGCTGCCCGTTCCCGCTCGGAGCACGACGCCGGGAGGGAGCCGAGCCAGCGGGCAGGGTCCCACGCTCCCCTCCGCGCCCCGCGAGAGCGGCCCCAGAGCAGGAGGGAGTGGGGTTCGCGAGGGAGGGAGCGGGGCCGCAGGCAGCAGGCAGGGGCCCCGCTCCGTCTGCCCTCACTCCCCGACCCTGCCCCACTTACCACCGCGGGACGAGGGA
>VXBL01005072.1:1003747-1033908 GCA_013400195.1 Aramus guarauna
CGGGGGGTCGGCCTCGCCGTCGCCCCCCCACGCCCCCGGGCTGCGGGCCCGGCCCGGCTGGGAGCGCCCGGGGAGCCGCCAGGCGCAGAGGGCGAAGCGCGGGCGGCTGCGGCTGCCGCAACCCCGGGGCTCTTCCGCGACCCGTGTCACTCCGAAACGAGCCGCTGCTGCCAGGCGGCTTTAGGCGTAACGTGCTCTGGAGTTGTAGAACTTAATTAGCGTAATGTTTTATACAACATAATTTTGGGGTACTTGAGGTTTGTGTGAATAAACATGTCTGCTTTAAAGAAAAAAAAGTCATACTTCTTTTGTGGTTAAAAATAACGCTGGGGTAAATGTAATGCTGTGGAATGCGTTCCTTGGTTCTTGTGTTTGACATTAAATGCAAAAAACCTGAAGGAGCCTAGTCTAACGAATGCAGTGTGTAGCTGGAGGGTAAGAAGACTTCACGGCTAATCGGTTTTTCTGGTATAGTGCGGGTGGGCCTTAAACAAGTTGCTTTGTAGTTCTGTAAAGCTAAAATGATGTGGTGTGCTGTGGGCAGCTTGAGAATTAGTGCAAGTGTCTGAAAATATTTCTAATGATTTAAAGCTCTGTTTAAGTATGAAATGCTGTGTGCTTAATACAGGCATATATTGTTTTGCTAGCCAATGGAACAACAGTGAATATGTAGTTTAATTCTTCCGGCTGAGCTCAGTTGCAGCAATTTTTTGTATTTAGTGATGAGCTGTTCTTGACACCTATCGCCTGGCTTCTCTTTCCAGGAGAATGCACTGAAAGTTTCAGGGAATTCTTTCACGTCAGCAGCAATGCATTTCTGGGACTCTGTAGCTAATGCTGTGGACTTAAACAGTGTTTTCCACAGATTACCTTACCTGTGCTGCAGGTCATGAGGAATATTCCTGTACTCAACAGGAATAGTCAAGGCTATGCCCTGTATGCATAATTAAATTTAACATAAATAATGCACACTCAGTGATCTAGCAGTAGTGGAATTCATGGGACCGCTGTGGTTTTTCTTTGTCTTGCCTTAAGAGTCCTTTAAAGCATGCATTTTTTTTTCTCTTTAGCAGGTGGGAAGAATGAAAGGAAGGGAGAATGAAAGAATGTTGAACCTTTTTGCTTGGCTGTATGATGGAAGGAAACAGGACGGAGAACCTCTGCAATAGATCATTTGGATGGCTTCAGCGACAAGAGAATGATGCTAAACCATGGCTCTGGAAACTTTCTAATTGTTTTTCTGCTGCTGAAAAGTCTTTGCCCTGCAGTGCGAAAACGGTAATTCATCCCTTTACTAAAAGCGTAGTTGATAACCTGCTACAGAGTGGTAACACTAACTACAGTGTTATTGCTGACTAAGGGGGGCAAGTGAGGAGGGGAGAAAGGGGAGACAGCACTTACCATGGAAGTACAAAATCTACCTGGGGATTTAAGATCTTCAGTTGTGTTTGTAGCTCTCCCGTCAGTGTTGGAGAAAGCAGACAGGTTGTTTTACTCTCTACAGCTCTGTTTGGAATGATAGAGCTGACTGCTTAAAACGTGCATAAGGCAGCTTCTTGAAAGCTCTACAAAGTTAGTGCTGAAGAGTAGAGTAGGGAAGCAGTCTTCGTGCTTTCAGATTTTACCACTTTAGTTTGGAGGCAAAGTTAGGATTTTCTGAATTATTATTATGTAGTAGTTACAACAATTGTGGATACTGTTCTTCATGAAAGCCTAACTTTTCCTTGTTTCCATTTCTTTACGTGTTCCTGTAACTGTATATGATTCTATATGTTTAAGATGCAAAGGGCGAAGGACTAGTGCAGCACAATGACTCACTTGAGCAAACAAGCTCCAACTGTTAAGTAACATTCATGCATGTTCAAGCTGACTTTGAGTAGAAGACATGGGGGAAACAGAGAACCATATATACCGTTGTGTTGCTATTCTCATGTGTCAGGGGCTAGGAAGGGAGCTGCCATAAATTCTGGAATTTAACATATAAACCAGTTCCAGACAGACTTTTGGCAGAGTGTGTCTTCAATTCATAAGCTGTGGCATCAGGCAGAGACAAATGGTTTTGAACTTGGGTAATCAATTATTCATTACTATGTAGTAGGAAATGCATGAAATTCAATTTGGGAAGTAAAAGTGGTTCCGAAGTACTGGCCTAAAGCTCTGGAGCAGTGAGTTGTTTGCAGGTTAGGCCTGTTGACCTTGACTGTTCTGGTGCTTCTCATAACCTTACTTAGTTTTTGCTGCTGCCATTTAAAAACCCTGTATTTCTGTCTATGCCTTTGTCTGTACATCTTGATACCTTAAATCAGAGTATGCAAAAAGCACTTGGAATCATGGAATTATAGAATCATTTTGGTTGGAAAGGACCTTTAAGATCATCAAGTCCAACCGTTAACCTAGCACTGCCAGTCCAACCACTAAACCATGTCCCTAAGCACCACATCTACGCATCTTTTAAATCCTTCCAGGGATGAGGATTGCACCACTTCCCTGGGCAGCCTGGTCCAGTGATTGATAACCCTTTGGGTGAAGAAATTTTTCCTAACATCCAATGTAAACCTCCCCTGGCACAACTTGAGGCCTCTTGTCCTATTGCTTGTTACTTGGGAGAAGAGACTGACCCCCACCTGGCTACACCCTCCTTTCAGGTAGTTGTAGAGAATGATCAGGTCTTCTCCAGGCTAAACACCTCCAGTTCCCTCAGCTGCTCCCATCAGACTCGTGCTCCAGACCCCTCCCCACTTTGTTACCCTTCTCCAAACATGCTCCAGCACCTCAATGTCCTTCTTGCAGTGAGGGGCCCAAAACTGAACCCAGTGCTCAAGGTGTGGCTTCACCAGTGCCGAGTACGGGGGGACGGTCACTGCCCTGGTCCTGCTGGCCACACTCACTCTCATACAAGCCTGGATGCTGCTGGCCACCGGGGCACGCTGCTGGCTCATATTCAGTTGCTGTCGACCAACCCCCCCAGGTCCTTTTCCTCCAGGCAGCTTTCCAGCCACTCTGTCCCATGCCTGTAGCGTTGCCTGGGGTTGGTGTGACCCAAGGGCAGGACCTGGCACTGAGCCGTGTTGAACCTCAAAGAGTTGGCCTTGGCCCATTGATCCAGCCTGTCCAGGCTTATATAGTTGTGAAAAATTACATAGTTTTGATGAAAATTTAGTCTTTGTGCTCTGTTAGTTTACCTGCTTGATATAATTTCTCATTTTTAAAGTCTTTTAATACATTACTTCTGAAACTGTAATACAATTTTAAACTCTTTATTCAAAGTAAAAGGTGATTACTTATCTACCTCCGAACTATGGGGTTTTTTACTTTACATTGGATCCATCTATGTTTGTTCTTGAAAGAAATCTGGGTTTGCTTTGCAAATGGAGAGTATCTCAGCCTTAGCCTAACAATTTTCTGCTTTTCAGATCCTATTTACCAGATCCATTCCTATTTGGTTTCTATTTTTTTGGTTTTGTTGCTTCCAAAACCCACTGATACCAGTATATCTCAGGCTGGCAGACATAACTGGCATGTTTTTCAAAATTTCTGTTATCATCAACATTGTAACAGTAAAAGTATGTTTATTCTATAAAATTATTGATTGGTTCACGTATCTGAATGTAACTGAGCTTTTGTTTTCCAGAAAGATTACATGGAGAACAAGAAAGCTGCTGTGGAATTGAAGGATGCTTCATCTCCTCATAATGCTGGCTCTAAGCTGTTTCCAGCAGTACCGCTTCCTGATGTTCATCCTCTTCAGCAACAGCAAATACAGCTTTCACCTGGCCCAAAAGTAAGCTGCTGTGCTCATGGCTCTGACTCTTCTTGTACTCCACAAATGCATTGTGGTGGTGGTGGTGGTAACTTGATTCACCCTGGCACAATATTAGACTCAAAAGGCACTGGGACGATTACTTGTCAAGTAGGATCAGGATTTGCCTATCAATCTGCATCTTCGCTGAAGAACCCTCCAGCTACAAGCAATTTGGCAGGCATTTCGAGTGAGTTCTCTGGCATGTGTGTAGAAAACAGTGTATCCTCCTGTCAGCATCTGCCCTGTTGTGGAAAACTCCATTTCCAGTCCTGTCATGGTAACGTGCACAAACTGCATCAGTTTCCAGCCCTTCAGAGCTGCACGTCTTCTGGCTATTTTCCTTGTTCTGAATTCACGAGTGGGGCTACGGGCCACTTGGATGAGCATATTGCACAGTCGGAGCTAACATCACATGTGTGTGCCAACCCTTTGCACCTAAACATGGCACCTTCAGTTTGTTTAAAGGGCTCTCACTACTGCAATGACTGCTTGAGCAAGGTTGGTACCAGTCCCGTTTCTCATTCGTTAAGTGTGGTATACGGTGAATGTTGAAATAATGTTACTTGAGCAGAGCACCAGCTTCCCTGAGTTGCGGCTTGTGTCCTCCTAGTTGATGCGCAGTCCAGGTGTACCAGACAGCCTTTTTGAAGATAATCTCTTTTCTGAGGTAACATTCAGGTTGATAGGAAGACAAAAGAGGCTATCACAATGGTTAGCTTACAGGGGATCTGTAATGTCCTCAAGCAGAATTTTGACTGGATTTTAAAGACAGTTGTCTCTTCCTGACAGCTCCAATCAAAATGTGCCATAATAGTGACTCTGAGGAAAAACAGCAGTTAACATGTACCCTTGGGCAGCTAATGAATAAAGATCCGTTTGTAAAGTCAGGTGAAATATCTGATGCTATAAGGACATTCTAGTTTTGATCAGTGTCGAGTTCACTCTTCCCAAATTTGTAATTTATACTTCAGTACCAATTTGGTACACTTTAGAACTGATTAAAAGAGTGAATTTTAATAGGAATTTCAAGTGAAATAATATACTCAACTTTGCAAGATGTGTTAATTAATTCCAAACATGCTGAATTCACTATTTAGTTTATTGAAATGAAGAATTTTCACTTTTACATTGGAAACTCAAATTTGGAGGTTTATCACCACTGTTTTTTGGGAGGAGAAGGTGATTCAACCTTGTACTCTTAATTGTGCTGATTACACATGCTAGGTCTTTATTGCTTTATTTTTACAATATGTTTGAGTACTTCTCAAGACATGCCATCTTTAAGGTGTGGAGTTTAATAGAACCTTTCCTTGTGTTTGGAAATCTGGAGCTAAGTATGCTAGGAAAGACTCTAGGATAGAAGCTCCCTTTGTGCAGTGATGCTGTTAACTTTGTAGAGTGCATCTGAACTTGCATTTGTTGCAGAAGGGAAACCGAGTGTTTCTAGCATGGAATAGTATTTGTTAATATTGCATACTAAATGAACATGTATTTTGAAAAAATGTCCCAACAGCCAACCAGAAACAGCCTAGTTGATGCTGCTAAAATCTGGCCAAATATTCCTCCTCCGAGTGCCCAGACCGCGCCTGTTCCTATCCCAGTGTGTAATGGCTGTGGAACCAAGGGAGCAGGGAATGAGAAGAGTTTGCTGCTGGCGAGCAGCCTTGGCAAATCACCGCAGAAATATGGTAAACCACATTTGAAACTTGTACTTAGCGACTGTCCTTCTTGAATACTGTTGCACATGAAGAGTTCTCTTAAATTGCACTGTTCTCAAGAAACTTCTATAAAGTCATAGAAGACTAAACAGTAAAAAAATTGTGTTGTTTCTGTTTTGCAAAGTCATAACTTGGAGTTACCTGTTTTGACTACCTACTGTATTGTTTGTGTAGAGTTTTAATTTTTTTACTATTATATTTTTTACCATTTTAAGAACTAGAAAAAGAAATTCTAAGGACTTGGAAGCTATTTCGTTCCAGTAGTGTATAAAAAAAAATTATCTTCAGCCATATTCTGAAAAGCATTTTCTTAGTCTGTAGTATTTTGTCTCTTCATATGCAGCAATGTTTATAATTACAATATAGCTTTTTTCAGTGTTCCTGAGAAGAAAATATCATGTGAAATAATTACATGGTCTGTCTTCAATATTAGTACTGCTTCAAGTACAAAATCGTAGCTAGTATGAAAGTCATAAACTTAAAGTCATAGGAGATTAAGAAATTAGATAGTTTTACTATTATTTTAAGACTACACCCATTTTTAGGTTCTTAAGGTGCAACACTCCAATTAAATGCCCTTACAAAATGCAATTCCAGTGAATCTTGTAGTAGAATAACAACTAGTCAGCGTACACCCAAACAAATATGACAGTGGTCTGCTGTGCTTAATTTTATTATTCTCAGCTAATGTCAATTCTTAGCTTTGTTTTGACCCATGAGGATTCTGTGTCATTTCTCATGTTTCTTTTCCAGTTGTTTTGTGGAGATGGAATGGGTGTATAATGTCAATTCAAAACTAAATAGATATTTAGAGTGCTGAAGCACCAGACACTTTATTTGTGCTTCCATACTTGTAATAGCAAAAACTCTGAGACTTGCTCTCCTGAACTGTAGGATACCTTTGTGTGTGTTCTGTACTGCCTTAACTTTCTATAATCGCTGTTGCTGTACTGGTAATCTCATCCACTTGTGGTTAGATACTTTATCTAATGCACACTGTAAATTTGAACAGCTTTCATGTTTCACTTCCATTATTGATCCAGCACCTGCTGAGTTCAGCATGACACAACTTCAGACAATTTTCAGGGTGCGTGCCACCTCAGCATTTGTTAACTTTTTTTAAAATACATTACTTGGTTGTTTGAGAGCTTAAAAGTAAAGCTGAAGTTGTCTTGCATCTTTATCCTAGCTTAACAGTGACTAAATGTCTGTTTAAGACACATTTAAGGTATATAGTTTCTTCCTTAAAGAGAAACTTTGAAAACACCTGATTTGTTTTTAGATGCCTTAAGAAAATAAAACTGAACTTGTGTTCCTGGGCACGTTGTTCTCTCAAACTTAAAGCTTCCCCATGTGCAACATCTATAGTATACCAAATTTAACACTTTTGGTATTTGGAGATGAAAATAAACTGTGGTGTTAACCTGTACAGGGTCTCCGGAAGTTGCAATAACAGGCCAAGTTCTGGAAAACCTGCCCCCCATTGGAGTCTTCTGGGACATTGAAAACTGCTCGGTTCCCACAGGCCGTTCAGCTGTAGCAGTTGTACAGAGGATTCGTGAAAAGTTTTTTAAAGGTCACAGGGAGGCAGAATTCATCTGTGTGTGTGACATCAGTAAAGAAAATAAAGAAGTTATCCAGGAGCTGAACAACTGCCAGGTATCAAAGCAGCATCTACTTGGTGCTTGTGCTTGAGAATTTGTGTAGCTGAGTGTGCCGATGGGGATTCTTGTTCGCTAAAGCTTTACGTTAGCTTCTCTGGTTTTTAGTGCATGAACTTATTATTAGTTTATGGGTGAGGTCTTTAATGCTGAACTTTCCTGCTGTAATACTGTGTAAAACTGAAACTGCGTGCTGTTACATGTAGATTGCTCCTTCAGCTTTAGTTTTAGCGTTCACAGAGGGTTTTGATTTAATCCAGTAATAAGTGGTGGAGGCATTTCTAGTGTTATCCTTCAAATCTGTGACTAAATCATTAACTTAAAAGAACTATGATCTGTGAACTTAATTTTTTACTTTTGTTAGAGAATACTGTGCTGGCTAGTGAGGACACTTGTAAATTAGTGGTATTGATTGGGGCACCTTTAACACCATGTATTTTTCCATCAATACCTTTTGTTTCTTTGTATTTTTTAACTTTTTGTGCAGGTTTCCAAGTCAGAAATTCCCTTCCCATCCCCTAAATTGCAGATATGATAACAGGTTGACAGTTTATCTGCTTATGTGAGGTAAAATTAATTGATAGTGAGTACTTACTATGTTTGTCACCCCTCTATTTCAACTGAGGGATTATGGAATGTTTTTAAGGTATGTAAATTGCGATCTTTAACACAGAACAGCAGAAGTTATCCCTAAGACACTGCTGACCAATTAGGGTTGAAGTTCATTGCTCATTAGAACAGTTTGAGATCCATACATGTCATATTTCATGCATGTGGGCATTAATTTATCTAAATAAGAAAGTGCATGTGAAAGCTTGTTTTTATGTTAATTTTTGAAAGCATTAGATTTGAGCAAGCATAGTTCACGTTCGAGCTTTTTCTTTAGAGCGTATCTATATATTTCCCCAGGTGACTGTTGCACACATCAATGCTACAGCAAAGAATGCTGCTGATGACAAACTCAGACAGAGTCTTAGGAGATTTGCCGATACACACACCGCACCTGCCACTGTGGTTCTTGTGTCAAGTAAGTGTTTGTGGTACTTGCTCACCTCCAGTGCAGAACTTAGTTCCTCTCTTCAGTAGTACTTGTGCCTATGACACTGTTCTGCTTTTCAGGGGTTGTGTTTAGAATCAGCTTTAACTGAATTGCTTGAGAATTCTTAATAATGGTGGTGGCAGCAAGGGAAAAGTCGAGCCAGTAAGATGAGAACTCACCTTAGTTAACTCAGCACTGGAATCTGGTGTCTTGTTGAGTGTCAGTAGGTATATAGTATGTAAATACTGCCTGAAGTTAGGCAGCTTCAGCAGGAAGCTAATAGAGTAAAACTCATTGAGTCTTCCTTGCGGTAATCTTTCAGAATGCTTTGAGCAAAATGTATTTGATTTGTTCTCTATTCTTGTAGCAGCCTACTGTACAGTTAAATATGCAAGCCATTCAACTATTTAATTGCTGTGTGTTGCCTTAGGTTTCTCCCTAAAGCTGAACAAATGTTTTCTATAGAAGGATACAGTACCAGTTGAATGCCTTGCTCATAAATTGCTATTAAAAGGAAGCCCTTGTCCGAGACTGAATGCTAACTGCTGATTTAAATTATGTCTATGAAGCCTTGTAGCTGTTGTGCTTTTTCACTGGAAATATTCAGTGATAAATAGAACTTCTCAAGTGAGATCTGGGGTTTTGTTTGTTTAAGTTGACTTTTTTTTTCTTGAGTTTCCTTGTTTTTTCTATTTTTTTTTTCTCTCTCCAGCGGATGTAAACTTTGCTTTGGAACTCAGTGACCTGAGGCATCGACATGGTTTTCAGATAATTTTGGTACATAAAAACCAAGCTTCGGAAGCACTTTTACATCATGCTCATGTGCTTATTTGTTTTGAAGAATTTATTTCAGACTTGCCACCGAGGTTACCGCTGAAAATGCCGGTAAGGTTTTCAATTCTTAGTGCAACAGACGTTTCAAAGTGTCAACTTCCCTTTTTTCTAATTCAGGCTGAAATTCTGTGTTTTGGTGAGACATGTCCACTGCGTATTTGACCATTGTCTGTATTCCGTTTCCTACCATGTGAATGTATACTTTCTACTTTAACACTGAAAGAATGAAACAATAAAAGAAAGCAATTAACTAAAAAAGTAAAATAGCAAGGTCCTATTCTTACATTGTCTGAAAAAGTATTTAGTGGTATCTTACTTGACTTTCTTTCACTGGCAGAAAGTTAGGGTAAGAATTTAATTGTGCATTAAGACAGCTCTGTGATGCTTTCTTAAGTTTTGAGCCACTGTCTACTGTTTTCTTGGGCTTTTTGTCTTCCTGACGAGTGTCTCTGGATTTGCTGTGTTGTCTTTGCACAGCACTCACAACCTTTTCTTTCTTTGAAGTAACTTCCTTAGCTGCGTGTTCACATGCATACGTAGAATTCTTGGGTTGCAAACAGTGATGCGTTCTTATCTGGAGAAGTGATCAGATGCTGAGTCATTGATCGGGGACTCTGTAGTCTCTTCTAACTTTACATTATATTGCAGAAGGAAGTTTGAGGATCTCTCTTGGTATAAGTTTGCCAAACAAATTGAATGTTGCAAAAAGAATGACTTGAGAGGGGTGGGAAGAGGAGCATGTGTCACCAGAACCAACATAAAAGTACTGGTTTTGTACAAAAGGGTATTCTGATGTAAATTAAAATCTTACTCCCTTTAAACAGGCATGCCATACGCTGTTATATGTTTATAATCTGCCAACAAACAGAGACAGCAAAAGTGTCAGTAATAGACTCAGGCGTTTGTCAGACAACTGTGGAGGGAAGGTGCTGAGCATTTCTGGAAGCAGTGCAATTCTCCGTTTTCTAAATCAAGAAAGTGCTGAACGGGCTCGGAAGCGAATGGAAAATGAAGATGTTTTTGGTAACAGGATTGTAGTGTCTTTTACTCCCAAAAACAAAGAACTTAATGAAACAAAAAGCTTCAGCTTTGTGGGAACTGAAAAGGTGAAGTCTCCCAAAAAAGTTAACAAGAACACAAAGCTGTGCCTCCTCAACAAAGATTCAAGTGATCAGTCTTCTGTTACCAAAGGCTCTGCTGGGAGAGGATTCCAGATTCACGGATCTATCGTCAAACCCACAAATGTTAAAAGTTTACAGGTATTGTTGTTCTACCTAGTTTAGTATTTTTGCTTTTCCTCATGTTCTGAGGATTGCTTCTGTTACAGCTTTATCTTTAACTTGTCAGTCCTATTTAAGGAGTAATTGGAATGTATAGTGACGTTCCCAAAGGAGAGCTGTATTCATCTGCCTGGAAAGCAGGCAATGAATTTGAGGGTTGGTTTTCCCCCTCCCTGCCACCTTTTTCTCAATTTGGAAATACTGCTGTTAGTGAATCTCAATCATAGGCCAGTTTTGACTTGTGTTGGTGTTGAGTAAAACATCTAGAGTGATCCACTTTGTTAGTTTTAAGGAAAACTAGGCCAGATCTACAGTGTAGCAAAAATATTTCAACTAATTGACGGTTTACTATTTTCTGACACAGAAAATCAAATATTTCTGATTATGAAGTATGAATGAAAATGCTATTAAAGAAAAAAATTCAGTTATCTGGGTTTCCATCACAAGGAAAGCCTCTGACAAGGAATGTCTGGTGCTTTATGCTGACCTTTCATCTGTTTCGTATAGGAGCTGTGCCGCCTTGAATCAAAGACCATCAGTAGAAATGTTGAAAACCAGCAAGAACACTTAAGAGAACAAATTCCCTCTCCTCAGAGTAACGCTAGTACAGCGATTTCTGCATCTCTGGCAACCAAAAAAATTGGAACAGGAGAATCATCCTGTAAAAGTAGTCAAAAGTATGTTTAAAAGTAAAAAGACATCAATGTTAGATACTTTGTTTTTTTTAATGTGAGTTCTGCAACATAATGTGTTTTCTTTTTCTTATGTATATTTGTAAATAGAAGAGAGACCTCTGCTTCCAGGAGCATTACCAATTCCCCTGTAGATAAAAAAGATAAAGATGAAACTGTATTTCAGGTCAGCTATCCCTCTGCTTTCAGTAAGTTGACAGCCTCAAGACAACTCAGTCCTTTACTCATGTCTCAGAGTTGCTGGTCATCTCGGTAAGTGTCTGTCTTTTTTGGGAGGTGAAGTGAGACTTCACCAATGTATACATTGATTATTGACAGCTGCTTGCAGAGTTGTGTATGCTAAGTACACGAATACCTGATTTATGTGGAGTCAAAAAGAAACGGTGGTGGTGCTGCATAACCACTAACAGAGGGTGGATGTAAATACAAGATGGAGTGAACTTTTTTCAGAAACTTAGCATGTGGCAATTGCTTCCTGCAAACTTTGTCTTTAAAACTTCTGAAAAATCTTCAGAGGTATCGCAGACATCTTACTCCTCTGAATTTCAGCGCCTTTGACGTTCCCAGCAGGAATTTATCCAGGCCCATTAAATTCTCATAGACTTAAATATCTGGCCTTTGCCAGTTATTAAAATCATGTGAATGAATTTGGCCTTTTTAATGTGTTTAGTAAGATAGTAGACTTGGTGTTACATATGTTATTAAATTGGGTGACTTGGAAGGATAATACGAATGATTTTCTTTCTTCTCATAGGAAACGTTTGTCTTGTTATGGTGTTTTCCTTGTGGTGGAATTTGTTTTGCCTGCACACATGTGCTAGGAAAATACCTTCACTGTGCTGTATTTGTGTACTTCACCTGTGTCTATTTTCTGATTAATTTGGAGATGTGTATATCAGATTTATGCAATAGCTACTTTAGCTCATCAATTTTTTATTTTTTTTTTTTCCCCAGGAGTATGTCTCCGAACCTCTCAAACAGATCATCTCCACTCATGTTTAATGTAGTAAATCATACCAGTGGTACAGACTGTCCTGATCCTTTTGCAAATGGTGCAGACATTCAGATCAGCAATATTGATTACAGATTATCCAGAAAAGAGTTGCAGCAAAACTTACAAGAAATTTTCTCAAGACATGGCAAGGTAAAGGCTAAAATAACTTCATTAAGTCTTTTTTAAATACTTCCTATGTATGTATTTATGGACATGTTTGTGGTCTAGCTTTAAGTGAGTAGAAATGGAAAGCTATCCAAATGTGACTTTTAAACTTTGTTAAAAGGAGATATTGTTTTTTCTTTAAAAAGACCAGATCATCACTTGCCCTAGGTTCTTAATTTGCATGTGATCTTCATAGAACTGGTATTCTAAAGCTTTGTATATAAAATTCTTAGTAAGTGGCTCATTAGTCCTGCAGGGAAGAGGCATAAGCTTTATCTGCATAACCTTTTTCAGCTGTAAAGCTGAGTTCCTATTGTCCGCTTAAAAATTACAGTAAAAACAGGTTTTGTTTTGAATCAGAAGCAATCGACACACATGGAAGGTGTGAATCAGTAAAAAGCAGTTATGCAAGGAGGGGTCAGTTTTGTGGCAGTCCTAGGTCTGTCTGATCTGTAGATAACATTCTTCTGGCATAATTTTCTACATGGAAAGGTGATGCTTGTGTTAAAGGAATATCTTGGTCTTGCCTTGGCCAAGGCTCACTGCACTCGGTTCTTGTTTGCATTGTCCTCTTGGCCATGGTTCATTGTACTCAGTTCCCTTGTGCATTGTATTCGGCTCTTGGCCAAAGCGAGACCGTGTTGGCTTGCCTTTGGCTATTTTGTGATAAATCTATAAGGTGTTTTCTTTTCAGGTAAAAAGTGTAGAGCTGAGTCCTCACACAGACTACCAGTTGAAGGCGACAATTCAGATGGAAAACCTGCAAGAAGCGATCAGTGCTGTCAACAGTCTTCACAGATACAAAATTGGCAGTAAAAGGATCCAGGTCTCACTAGCAACAGGAGCTGCTAATAAATCACTTTCTCTACTTAGGTAATAAGCAATTTGGCATCTTCTCAGTTGTTCGAGCATGTATTTAGTAGCTGAGAGATTTAAAATACTGAGCAAAGGAGTGATAGGGAAATAAAGTAAAATCTTTCTTATGACCAGATGAATGTGTTGAATACAATTAGGCTAGCTTTCAGTTTAGCATTTTTACACTGCTTATTTTAAGTTGCATAGAATCATTGAATGGTTTGGGTTGGAAGGGACCTCAAAGATCATCCAGTTCCACTCCCTGCTGTGCTAGCTCAGGTTGCCCAAAGCCCCATCTGAAGAGACTAGATGTACATTTAATAGTTTCACCACTACTCTTTCATAATACTGATATACCTCAGTAACTTAGTTTGTGCAGCTGAGTTAAGATTACACTTGGCATCTTTATTTCTTCTTTCCTTCAAGAAAGTGCATACAGATCTTCTCTTTGAAGATGGGATACACACTTTAAATGGTATTGGTGGTTTTGATCTCCATTTTCTATATGGAAGATGATAAAAATAGAGTGCTGATGCTAGTGAGAATACAAGTATTTTCTATTTCATTTTTTTCCCTACTGAAAAAAGCATAGGAAAAAAGCTCTCTCTGTTCTTTCACAGAAGGTTCCTGTGAAAATAGTGCTTGGACTGTAGAGTATTCTACAACTATGTACTACTTGCCGTTTTATAGTTTACAACTTTATTTCATCCTTGCCTTTTAGTTTATGCCTATTCAAAGTTCTTAATGTAATGACCAGGCCAGTAACTTCTAATGCTGCAGTTCTCATGTTGCATTTTATAGATGCTCAAAATCTTACCACTGCCTATGAAAGACGCAACTCCTTCAGAGACATTACCCAATGAGTTAGCGGAAATGTTACTACTTGCACTCCCCTGATCTGAAGTGTCAACTGTTGTAGTGCTGGGATGGAAGGGAATGCAATTTGTCCTGTTAAATTTGTAGTTCATAAACTACATTGGTAAAAGCTCACCAATTAGGGCTGGTAACAGATGAATTTTGTGCTAATGCTACAAAACTTCATTTATAGCTCAGAAACGATGTCCATTCTGCAGGATGCACCTGCTTGTTGTCTGCCTGTGTTCAAATTCACAGAAATCTATGAAAAAAAGTAAGTTCTCAGTTTTTTTCCTCTGGTACTTCTAAAAAGAGTCTGATCTCATGTGACTGAATTAGAGAGTAACAGAATTGAGTGTTATGGGGGTTTTAGTTGTTAGGTGTTGCAGCATATTACCTGTCCGGAGGCAATGACTGTAACACTGGCCTTTCTTAGAGGGTTATACTTGGAGCATTTTACTTCATTTTCTACATTGGGATGAATAGATTTGTTACCTTAACATAAGTTGACACAAGCTTCTAGCATACTCCTCTTTCTAAAACAAGAAGTGTAGATTACTGTGTTCTCTAACTACATTTATAATGTGTATTTATTTCAATTTCTTCTTTCAGATTTGGGCATAAGTTAATTATATCAGACTTGTATAAACTAACGGATACAGTGGCAATCCGTGAGCAAGGGAGCGGGCGGCTGGTGTGCCTTTTACCCAGCAGCCAAGCCCGGCAGAGTCCATTGGGATCTTCGCAGTCACACGATGGTTCGTCAGCAAACTGTAGCCCTATAATATTCGAAGAGTTGGAATATCACGAGCCTGTTTGTAAGCAGCATTGCCTGAATAAAGACTTTATGTAAGCTGTGTATATAATACTATAAAATCTTACAAAATATTTGAACAGCATTTAACACTTGCAGGTGTATTAAAGTTGAGGTATATATGTTCATATAGCATGCTCCAGTCACTGTTTATATGTTTACAAGAATAAGTCAGGCAGCAAATAAAGAGATTGCACAGTGAATTCTCCTGGATCAGGCGTGATCCTTTATGATCGGTTGTGGAGGCAGTTCTCGCGGATCAGGCTGTTTGGGTAAGATTATTGTATTCTAGCCCAGCTGCCAAGACTTGAACACCTCTTAAGCAGAAGCTGAAAGGTACACTACCTTCCTCTGGTTATATAGGAAGGTTATATGTACTAGAGATTTCTATTAGCCTGAAGTTTATGTAACTACAGCTGGAACTGATCATTCTTCTTTGTCCTCCAGCTATGTTTAAGTGATTCATGCTGGGCTGAAGACTTCCTGAAGCCGTGTATTAAGCTTTTTGTTTTATTCAGCAGCAGCCAGGTTGTGCTACTAGAGCAGTTATTAGGTGTTCACTGTTAACTGCCTGGTACATGCTGCTAAAACTTAATTTGAAAATTTTAATGATAATGAAAATGTGGTCTTCTAAATGTTGCTTGTCTTCTGAAAACTTGCTGTATTAATTTTTATGAAGAAGAAAAGATGGAAGTTGTGTGTGGCTGTACATAGTGGTATTGTCAGCTGGTTGCAGTATATCAGGTGCATATAGTACAATGTTTACTATGGGTGTGTATGTGAGCACAGGCATACTGTGCTAAAGCTATGTGTAGAATGAGTGTATGAACTTCAACCTCTTGTTTTTTACAGTGAGCATGACTTTGATCCAGATTCTTACAGAATTCCCTTTGTGATTTTGTCTCTGAAGACATTTGCTCCCCAAGTTCACAGTCTTCTACAGACACATGAGGGTACTGTGCCTTTATTAAGGTAAAGTATTTTAAACTAGGCTTTTAGTGTAAGGGCTGATAGGTTAAAGATTTAAAGCTTTATTGATGGCTGTTGTAATGCTCCGAAACTACCTGTAATATAAGAACCAGAGGTTTTTATACATAAGGTGGTATCTTTTATAGCTTAAGTGCCCTATGAAATTACCTTTTGAATTCTTGTTGAGCAAAAAAAGACACACATTTTATGAAGACTTCTGTAACGTGTTAGCAAGCTCTTGAAGCCTCTTGCTCAGAAAACGTCTCAAAATAGTGATATTCTTAGGACAATTGTTATAGTGGTATTTTAGTGTATAACGAAGCTTTTTTTTTTCTTCCAAAGTTTCCCTGATTGTTACATGTCAGAGTTCAATGATCTTGAAGTGGTGCCAGAAGGCCAGGGTGGTGTTCCTTTAGAACATCTGATTACCTGTGTTCCTGGAGTTAACATTGCCACTGCCCAAAATGGCATTAAAGTTATTAAATGGATACATAACAAACCACCACCACCTACTGCAGGTAAGTATTTCTATTTAAAATCTTTTCTCTGAACTAACCTTTCTGTAAAAAATTGAGTAGCATAAAGTAAACATCTTGTGTAATTGTTAAACTTTTTATAAAGAGAAACTTTTTGCTTGAATGTTCATTGTTGTGTTTTTCTCCTGTGCTCTACCCTGTGTCATAAATAAAGTGCAGTGTTTAGTAGAAAAATATTAGTGAAAGGTTCAGTAATGATTCCTTTTTTTGCAGATCCTTGGCTTCTACGTTCTAAGAGTCCTGTAGGCAATCCGCAACTTATTCAGTTCAGTAGAGAAGTGATAGATCTACTTAAAAGCCAGCCGTCCTGCGTCATACCTGTCAGTAAATTCATCCCAACATACCATCATCACTTTGCAAAGCAATGCCGCGTGTCTGACTACGGGTATTCTAAATTGATGGAGCTGCTAGAAGCAGTGCCTCACGTACTGCAAGTGAGTTGCATGGCACTGTTCCTTTTAACCTGGGGAGCTGTACTTGTATCTTCAACTCTCTGAATTACTGGTTGGCATTGTATAAGGATGCTGTGCAATTACCTAGTCCACCTTGAAAGTTAGCTGACCTATGGGGTGTAATTGTCCTCTTTTTGAGATGTTTGTTTTGTTGGTTTTATTGTCCCCACACCACTGAAACAACTTATGCGGAAATTAACTCTTTAATCTCAGCCTCTGAAGTAAAGTTTGAATCTGGCTTATCCTGTGGCTAGTGCTTGGGTAAAAGGTTTTAATTGTGCTGTCTGTCATAAGAACACAGCAAGTGCTGAGCGCTTCTAAGTTAGGCTGTCATGTGTATGTAGCCTGTGACTTGAAGGATTTCTGTGTGAAACAAGCCATGTGGCCTTACATTACAAAAAAACCACTATGGTCATGTTAGATTACTCCTTTGAACACCAGTTGGTTGTAGAATTTTAAAATAACCAATAGAAATGTACAACAATTGCAATAGTGCTCATGGAGGAAGTGTTTCTTAAACTTCCTGATGACATGTACCTCAGCACAGAAAGGATATGGTGGCTTCATGAGGCTGCCTTGCCAAATGCTGTCTCTATTCTCCTTTATTTCTAGCCTACCTATACGAGAACTGGCGTGTAAATATCTTATAAAAGAATTTACTGAGGATGTTAGCTGTGAGTGATCAAATAAAATTTTCTTTCAGATTCTTGGTATGGGTTCCAAACGCTTGTTAACTCTGACGCACAGAGCTCAAGTGAAGCGCTTTACTCAAGACTTACTGAAGCTTCTCAAATCCCAGGCCAGTAAGCAAGTTATTGTGAGGGAATTCTTACAGGCTTATCACTGGTAAGTTCTCTTTAATGAAACCAGAACAACTGTGCAGGGTGTGTCTGTCAATGGTGGCTTTAAAATATACCGCGAGCAGAGTCGGCACTTCAAATCTTAGTATGAAACTGTGGCAACTATATTGCCTCTTTGTTGCGATGTAGAAGTTCAAACTTGTAATAAAAACAACAATTAAAAGCTCTCTGACAGACTTTACTGCTTTTTTTAGTACTGGGTTCATTTAACTTTATTTGAGTTTGAAATGGGTTATTGTATTTCATTAGTTCTGTTTGAAACCATGACTGCAAGGGTGGATTTAAACAAGCAGGTTGTGGCACATTAACATGAACAATAAAGGGAAGAAATAGCGTTAGGTTTTCTTTAGAGGGAAAGATAAAATAGACTGATTGTCAGTAGATACTCTAACTATATCTAGCAATGGCACAAAACCAAGGAGGAGTAATAACTGTTTTGCTATTGCCAGGAAGAACATTCTCTTCTAGTATGGTAAAAAGCAGTTTTCAACTTTTTTTAAAGAACCAAGAATGACACTTTCCTTAATATGGAGATAAAAAGTAGGCCTTAATGTGCTTTGAGGAAACCATAGCATCTTAGTGCTACGTGTGTGCTACTGTGCTGCACGTGCCAACAGCTCCTTGGGAATGCACACTTCTACTTATAATTGGCAAAAATACATTATTGGTTGTTTTCTAAATCTACTAAATGTACATCTCCACTGTAGTCAGCTCTGGCAATTTCTTGAATAATAATATATTTGAAGTGTTCTTGCTTCTGAGAAATGCCTGCTGGCAGGGAGCGGGGAAGAGTAAAATACCTTTTAATATATTGCATGGTATTGTGAGCCTTAACGTGGTGTTTTCCAGGATGTGGTCTCTGCCTTCTCTTGAGAAATACTCTTGTTTAGGAAGAGTATTTGTCTGTAACTATTAAGCAAGTACAGACTGAAAGTATAGCCATATGGAGCTGTGTAACACTATTACTTTCTTAAATCTCTGAGCTCGAAAAATAGTACTTTATATTGTCATTTACCATGACTAGCTTCAGGCACGCACTGGCTGGTATATACAGCTCTTTCTTCCAGTGTCATGTGAACAGTCAGTGTAATATTTTTTTGGGGTTAGAATGGATAGATAATTTGTATTAAGAATACTTTTCCCCTTTGTTTCACATGCTACTATTATTGCCAATAAGAAGAATATGCCTTTTTCTTAGGATTTGAGGCTTATTCTCTCAACTTACATGCTTTTTGCCTACACAGCATGCATTAATACTTGTATTATACAATTTTCTAAAACTTCCAGGTGTTTCTCTAAGGACTGGGATGTTACTGAGTACGGAGTGTGTGAACTGGCTGATATTATATCAGAAATTCCAGACACAACCATCTGTTTGTCACAGCAAGACAATGAAATGGTAATTTGTATTCCCAAAAGAGGTATGTCATCTACTTTTTTTACTGTTGTGAAAGAAATTGTTCCTTAACTATTTTAAATCTGTACTAATTAAAGCATAGAGGAGTGACTTGGATTTTTTGATAATTATGTTTCTACCTTCAGAACTCAGTTATGAACTTCTAGCAAATAATTTGTCATTCTAGGAACACTTATAATAGAACAGACAGGAAAGCAGTTGGCAAAACACATGAAGTAATGCTACTGCTTCTGCATGAGTTAAACTTTCTGTGGAATTATTAGTGGGTTGTTTCCACACAGCAAATATACCGATGTATTTGGCTATTTAATCAAGTGATCAGCACTTTAGAAGATATTATTTTGGACTTAAACATGTATGCTTAGTAAAGTTGTTCAGTGGTAGAAGAAACTAGTGACTTGGTATGATATGTGATTAAGCTGAAAATCAGTCACTGTGTTTTCTTTTTATATTCTGTTGGCTTTAAGTGTGTTGGTACGTAGCTCTTGCTTTTTTTATTTTAGAACGTACACAAGAAGAAATTGAAAGAACTAAACAATTTTCTAAAGAAGTAGTAGACTTACTGCGCCATCAACCCCATTTTCGAATGCCCTTCAATAAATTTATTCCTTCTTACCACCACCACTTTGGTCGTCAGTGTAAACTTGCTTACTATGGTTTTACAAAACTACTTGAACTCTTTGAAGCCATACCAGATGTCTTACTTGTAAGTTCTAAAATCCTAAGCTGTACTAAAGCATTTTTGAGAGGTGTACAACTGTTTCAGCAGGGTTGTATTTCTCATTAACTTTTGTGTGAGTTCTAAACTGTGCACCTGTAATGTTAGACAGCTGTAATTAAGGAAGTCTTGATTATAGCTATTTTGGGAAGCTGGTCCAACGCTTTTCGCACATTCAGGCTAAGTTTGTTAGCAAATTCAAGTTTTCTAAATTGGATCACATTTACAAAATTCAGCACCTCAAAATTAGAGCTAAGTTTCATTAAAGTTGTGTTAAACTTACTTTAAAAAAGGTTAATAACTATTTAATTGCCTATTTGTTGTATTTCAGAAATGACATCATTTTGCTTGCTATACAGATATCTTTTGAGGTAGCTGAGCCCTGCTCCATGGCAAATCACTGCCTGCAAGCACTGAGTTTTAGTTGCAGATTACACTTTTCTCATTCAGACTAGGTAAATCACTTTAACAAAGTGTAATTTCTTTTTTGTAGGTATTGGAATGTGGGGAGGAGAAAATTCTCACGCTCACGGAGGTGGAACAAGTCAAAGCAGTTGCTGCCCAGTTTGTTAAACTGCTGGCATCTCAGAAAGACAACTGCCTCTTGATGACTGATGTACTGACAGAGTACAGTAAAACATTTGGATACACACTGCGTCTTCATGACTATGATGTTAGCTCAGTTCCAGCTTTAATGCAAAAACTTCGCCATGTTGTAAAGGTAACTTTTTATCTTTGTAGTTTATCCCTCTAAAAGGTACCTCATGCGTTAAGGAATTTCCTGTCTCAAAGTACAGGTTTTGGTGTGTTCTATTGTACTCTAGAAAACAGTATTTCATTAAGTTGGGGCGGAGGGAGACTCCAAAGGGATTTTAAATGTAGCTTCTGTATTTCTAAAATGTTCTCTCTGTTCTTTTGTAAACTTTCAACTTTCTCTGGGAAAGCTCACTCTTGTTTAGCAAATAAGTAAAAGATTGTATTCTAGTACCTTTTTTAATACAAATTGTTTTTTTTCCCAACTTACTTTCTAACTGTGTAAAAGCAATCATTTCCTGATAATGCTAGTAGTCACCAATCTCAGTGTTTTATATTCCTAATTTCTTTTGACCTATGGTTTGAGGCTTTGACTTAAAGTAAATACATAGATGGTCCTATGTGTTAGTGGAAAAGACAGATTGCATCTGCATGGACATAGGCATACTGGTTTAGTTGCTCCAGTTCTGTTAATTTAGCAGCTGGTGTTCAGGCTGGAGCTCAGTCAGGTCCAGCTGGCTTGGAACAAAGAGTAAAATCATGCCTACCATGCAAACTGCTACACAGCTTTTGTATATTTAAAGAAAATTTTTCTATGTAATAAGCTGCTTTTGGCACATGATTTTGGAAGTATCAGATGCTGGTATGTAATGTCAGATACAGCTGTGCTCAGACAACCCCGGCTACACAGCTTGCTTATAAATTAATCCTTCCCTGTCCCTAACTGCATTCCCAATTCACTTTTCTAGGTTGTTGACAAAGAGTCTGGCAAAAAAATTCAGCTGATAAATAGAAAGTCTTTGCGGACTCTGACTGCCCAATTGCTGGTCTTGCTGATGTCCTGGGATGGAACGTCCTTTCTCTCTGTTGAACAGCTTCAACAGCATTATGAAACAGTCCATAGTACTCCGCTCAATCCCTGTGAATATGGATTTATGACCTTAACTGAACTCCTCAAGAGTCTGCCTTACTTGGTTGAGGTATGTACGCTCTTTTCTGGTGTGTTTCAGACTTTGAAAAGACATAGTGAGTAGAGGACATGGACCTATGCACTCTATTTCTTTCTCTGTTCTTTTTCCAATAGGTTTTTACCAACGGTGCAGCAGGAGAATATGTGAAGCTTACAAATCTGTATATGTTTGCAAAGAACGTCAGGTCCTTACTTCACACTTACCATTATCAGCAGATTTTTCTTCATGAGTTCCCAGTAGCATATAGCAAATACACAGGAGAAGTGCTGCAACCTAAAGCATACGGATGCAATAACTTAGAAGAGCTCTTGGGAGCAATTCCACAGGTGTGAAGAATCCCGTTTTGCACAATTGCATTGAGATTTCTGTGTGGATTAAAAAGTTACACAAATGCAGTTCCTGTTAACTGGTGTGAATTACTGGAATAACTGCCTTCTCCAGGGAGGCTTATACCAGCTGTATTTTTAATAGCTTCTGAGAAATCTAGACTGTGTAATAAGAAAAGGGAAATATTTTTTTACATGTTTTGGTTAAAAGTTGGTAAGAACTGTTCCTGGTGAGGCCACAAACATCCTTGGCATCTTTATCAAATGAGATAATAGATTTGTCTTGAATGAATGAAGTACTGTGCCAAAGCTTCATTTTGATCAGGGTTGATTACTAGGTGGGGAGTGAGAAATTGTGGGACCTTGTCAGAAGTGCCACAGAGTGGAGTTTTGCTGTGACATCTTCCTGTCATCCACATGTGCTAAGTGCTCTAGGATAATTATGTGACTCACTTCATGGCTATAAGCTTTCCTTTAAATAAATTAATCTTTCCAGAGAGTAACAAAATGGAATTTTGCAACTCCCATGTTTAAATGATTAGGTTTGTTAACATATAGTTAGGATACTCACAGCCCTGTAGTTTTCCTTTGGCATCAATTATTTTGAGACAAAGCTTTTACTTGGGTAGCATAGTACAAATTAGCAATGTGATTTAGTTTACTTCTAGAAATCATGTCAGTGCAAGGCTAGATGAACAGCAGTGAGTAAGCTGCTTTAGGCTTTGAGCATAGTATGTGCTGATGTTTAGTTCTGCTTTTTTTTTCTCTATAGGTGGTCTGGATTAAAGGACACGGCCATAAGAGAATTGTGGTACTGAAGAATGACATGAAAAGTAAGCCATTTTGATTTTGAGCAGTATCTTAGTTTCTTCTTTTTTAAGAGGTGACTTGAATAAATGAACCAAATGAACTTGCCTTTTTGTAGCTCGTTTTAGCTCACCTAGTTTTCCCCCTGCTGATCATGTGGATGATCATGGAAATCAACTTGCTGACAATAATGGACATATTATGGAGACCCCAGGATCCACTTCATCAATGGAACTAAATCTAGGAACACCTAGCAATGGTAATGCAAAACTGATTTATCTAAGAAATTTATCTTGGGGGAAATAAGCAGACTGATCAAAGCAGCACGGGGAAAGCTGTGTGAGTTAGTCAATCTGAACTTCGGTAGAAATGCTTTATGGCTTGAAAGCTGCTGAACTTCTCCAAAAGTATATGGGTAGGCACATGTCCTCTTGACAGCGCATCTGTTGTCCTCAGCTGTCTGTATATATAGCTGCTAGGGTACTGTTTCCCGTGGACTTCAGTGGAAATTTAAGTCTATGAGCATAAAGCTACTAAGAAAAGATGGTCAGTCTAGGAATGTCTCCTGTATTCTGATAAGAATATAGTGTTCTTCTGTGGTGTTTTTATGCTGCTTTTGTGTTGTTACTTATTAATGGCAGTGCTGTTGGTATAAATCTGTCCCCAAATAAAAATAACTGGGAAACAGTGACCTCATAGTTCTTGTCTTGCTGTGGTCTCCAATTCTTTTACCACCCGCAAGTTGGAGAACTTGCCGTGCTTGAGTTATTTCAGAAGTCTAGGCTTGTCCATTTCAATAAGGGCAAGTCCCTTTATTTTGAAACTTTCAGCTTAATTTTCACATGTAAACATGTTGAATGGCACATAAATAGCTGATTGGGATATTGCTGCGTCTTCATGGGAGTTGTCTGGTAAAGACTGTTCCTGCAGGACTTGGTTCCTCAGCTCTTCTTTGATTACTCAAGTTTGGCAAACGCCAGACTTTACTATAGGGGTATGTGTACTCAGGCAAGCAATAGGTTTAACATACTATTGCCATGTCTGCTGTGCTGTAGTTAGTTAGATGCTCTTGATCCAGCAGAGTATCTCTTGAATGAATCTGAGGTTAGTTAGCATTAATTAAATCAGTTTGATATCAGGATTTCAAATACAGCACCGTTCTAAAATCCGCAGTATCGCATCTGAAGACTTTACATTTACCAGCTCTGAAATAGCGACGCCTTCACAGTTTGCAGATCCTTTGAAAGATGTTCTCTTATTTTTGTAGTTTCTAATCAAACTGAGCAAGAACTTCTCTGCCTCACAAATACATCTCCCATTGACCTCCTGTGTGAGCCAGTCCCTTCCTGCCTGCCATCCCCGCAGCTGAGACCTGATCCAGTGGTTCTGGAGTCTGCAGACCTCATTCAGTTTGAGGAACGCCCCGCACCCCTCCCAGGTAAGAACTTGCTCGCCTGTGTTGTATTCCTTATGGATGAGAACTCCCACAGTTTGGAAAATAAAGCATCAAACTAATGGTTGACTGTGTAAAGTTCCATTTAAATACATATGTGTATGGATTGCACCATGGGTTGTGTTGGAAATACAGGTGGTTTCTATCAGAAACTCTTGAGTAGCGACTGCAAGTACCTCCTGTGATTCTCTGTGCTGAGTTTTATAAGGACCGGATCCCCCACTGAAACGGCATTTGCCAGCCCGTAGCAGCCTTCCCACCGCAGTAACTTGATAGTGCTTCTCTGAGCACGGGCAGACCTGATGTGTGGGAATTAAACTAAGTAGTACGTGATAGACAGAGCCAGAAGCAAACGTCACCTCAGCTGCAGAGGTGACCATGCCAGCCTGATTTGAAGCCAGACGTGTCAAGTTCTTTTTAAATATTTTATTGCCTATGCCCAGAGAAATATTCTTTATTCTTTAAGAACAGAGCATCAATAAGCAGAGTTGTCTTATTTCAGAGATAATGATTTTAACAGAAGAAGAAAAACAAAGGATTGTTACCACAGCTCAAGAGAACTTGACCTCTGGTTCTGTGGTACCCAGCACCACAGAGAATGCTTCAGTGCCTCCCTGTCAGTCCTCCGACACCCAGCTAAGCAAGGAAGCAATGGACAGCCCAGCCAAAAAGCAACACAAAAACAAGGTGAAACTGGCAGCAAACTTCTCACTTGCACCTGTAACCAAGCTTTAACTCTTTCTTTTTAGTGTGAAAGACAAATACCTATGGACTCTGCACAAAGTAAAGCTATTTGCTAGCCCTTATGTATTTTAATGAAAGGCCTAGAATAATTAATTTGTATTTAATGTATTCTGTGAAGATTTTGTTCCTTTTACACTGAACACAGCTGTTAGCAGAGCAGATTTTTTCTATTATTTTGAAAAAAAAAAAAAATTCTAGCATTCGTTAAATTATTCTTAAATTTTACAATTTTTCATAAATGTGTGTTCAGTAAAAGCAAACTACTAATTCAACTAAAATGGAACAGATTTTATTTTCTTTAAGCCTCGGTGGTGGTGTAATCATACATGTAGCATATTGTATTCTATAGGCTGTTGCTTACTGGTATTGTTTCAGACAGTATTAATAAAATGCATGATCTGTCTTTCAAAAGCCTGTTGAGAAATTTTAACTTGCTGACCTGAAATGACAAGAGTGAGGGAGTCGATTGTGCTTCAGAGGAGAAATTTTAACTTGCTGTTCTCTGACCTTTCAGATGACTTGTAACTGCATTGGAAATCAGTTTGTCTAAAGATGTCTGTAGAAGATTATGTGGATCTTTTGTAAAACTTGTTTTAAATGCTTTCTGTAGCTCTCTGTTCTCTGTAGGAGCTTTCTAGGACACTGATGCTTTAAGCTTCCCTTTTATATTTAGTTCCAGTCTGGCATGGATTTGGTTAAGGAAAAGACTGTCTTGGTGTCATGAGTTTAAGGTACAGACACACACATTTTATTGTGTCTAGAGATGAAGTTAGGAAGATTCTGATATTTCTGAAATATGCATTGGATGCATAAATTACAGATAACGGAGCAGGTCTTATAAAATGTTTTGTGATGGAAGGTATTGATGCTATTTCCACCTGTAAGGGAAGTTCTAACTACATGTGGAAAAGCTAAGGTTGTTCTGCTTAACCTTGCTTTCTATTTTTAAGCATGTTCAGTAAATGGGAAGCTTATTCTTTGATGTGATGTCTTTTAGCTGTGTCTGTTTTTATTCTAAAGCTTACTCCGAGTGTTGGAAGCTCTTTTCAATTTGTGGTACCTTGCGCTGGCTTTTGAAAGGGCCGGCTTTGGAAGAGAAGTTACGTCAGTGGATGGCCTGAACTCTAGTTAGCAGAAGTGTCCGGTGTCTGAGACTTTATACCCATTCTGGGTAACCATGGCATTTACAATGGGTTGTATTTGCCAGGCAGCAAATTAATTGCTTGTAGTACTGAAAGAACCTATACTAGAGGTTTTCCACTGGCCAACTGAGTATTTTTGGGTGGATTCTATTGTAATATACAAGAGACAGAACACAGGCTCTAATTTCTCAGCCAGCAACAGGAAATGCCACTGAATAATGGCTATAGACAGAATTTTACCAGTCAGATTTTGTTAGAAAATCTTTTAAATTTAGGCAAGTATTACCGGTAGTGAACTTATAGCCATTGTGGATGCAGAGAAACACTTGGAAGTTTTTTCTGAACGTTATGGCACAGTATTTTGAGTCCTTAGTAAACCTCTACAGATAGATAGCAGCTATAGAAAGAGAAATATAGAAGTAAGCTTTCTTGGAGTGTTTTTAATGAGTTACAGGCAAGAACATCTGCTTTCACCTTAAGTTTGATAAGGTTAACACTGGTCAGTCTAGATCTTTGTTTCAGAAGAGCATGCATTGGAGAAAAGACCAACCTGAAATTCTACTTTCCTGAGCTGCAGCTACAAGTCATCTGGAATACTAAAGAAAACCAGTTTTTTGCCTCAGAGGAAAAGACGGTATTTGTCAGAGTGAGAGCGGTGGTTCTACCACTGATGGAGGTCAGCATATCTTTTCTGGATTCATGTGTGATTCTGAAATCGCTGTTTGAAAGTAATAGAGTAATACTTTTGAGAAGTTGTGTTCATAGTGTAACAAAATAGCTAATTGAATTGCAATATATTTTTTTATCCAAAGGGTTAAATGAATGATGTGGCTTACAGATTTAAAAGCATTGCAACCATGAAATTCTTTAATTTAACAATTAAATGTACTATTTCAGATTCATGTCTGTTTAAAAAAACAAAGTCACTGAAGCCCTCAATTTATGCACTATCTCTTTCTTGGAATGGGAGGGAGAAGAAAAAATTCTTTTCTTAGCTGTCTACTTTGTTTGGACACTTTCTTTTGTGGCTCAAGTGCTGTTTTGTGTGTTGGGACCAAACAGTTGTGTCAATAAAATTTTCAAGCAAGCATAACTTTTGTCCTTGTCTAAAGACCTGAAAAAAAACCTGTCCTAGAGTCCTTAACTTTGTGTCACGTTAATTTGAATTATCCAGACAGAGCAGAGAGCTAAATTTTGGGATTTAGTGAAGACAAAAGAAAAGCTGTAAATCCACAACTTGCTATTCTGGAAAATGAGGGTTTTCCCAATCCTTGCAATTCAGCTGTTAGGAGATGTACTGGTACCTCTTGCTGCTCTTCATGCAGCATCATGTTTAGGGTCTAGTTCAGAATGAAACTGTTTGATTTGTCAGGCGAAAGAGAAAAATGGAGAAAGGAGTGTAAATGCAACAGGTGGAAGTAAGGAGTTCCTCCTGGGTGTTAGTCTCACTTTGAAATGTTAAAATCAATGTGAATAATGTCATATGGAGTGTTACTGTGCAATAAAGTTAACGAGTCACTTTTGAGTTACAATAGCCTTGTTTTCCAGCTTGCTGAAGCTAGTAATTATCCAGGAACCACAAGTCTGACAAGAGTGCTTTGAACTTTACTTCAGTATCTAACAAAATAATAATAAAATAATCTGCAACTGAATTGGACTGTTCTGTCATCTCCCAGCTTTATGGACAGAAGTAAAGAGCCGGATGAGCTGCTCCTGGCTGTGCTGTGTCTGTGGTCTCACTGCATGTTCTCACTTAATGGCCCTGTTAAGTGAACAGTCTGCTAGAGAAAATAAGTGTCAGGCCTGCTGCAGGTAAGCGTTCACCTGACCTTGCAGAGTGCTGCCTGGTTCAGTAAACAATTTTGAACTACCTACCTAAAAACTTAGGAGGAAACTCTCCATAAACAATGTAATAAATACCACCCTTTAAAAGGACGGGCAGGCAATTTCTAAACACTTGCTATAGCATCTTAAAGCAACACCACAAACTCTAATCACCACTCTGTGGTGTCATTTGTTCAGTAGTGGTGAATGTTTTAAGTCTGCATGAGTAAAATCCCTCAAACCACCTGGTATGTGATTACCTTCAAAAGGTGAGTTTGATTTTACTTGTTCCTTTGTTACCATGCTGCAAACATTCCCACTTCCTTCATTCTCTGTTAAGCCATCTGTTTAAATTAGTAAAAGGTTTTAAGAAGTCATGATGGAAATAACTTGGGGTTTTTTTCCTAAAATTAATATGGCTTGTTTTGCCTGCCACAATGCAACAGGGCAGAGTGTGATTGCATGGTGAACTGTGGTTTAACTCCCTATTAACTGTAATTAAAAAAGCACAAGGAGAGACTTGGGCCTGATGCTGGAGAAGGGTGTTGGGGAAGTCACTTAGCTGGTGCTTCGGGTGTAGGGTGGAATAACACTGCCGGGAGGCACGCTGCCGAAGAACAGATGACATAAGGCTGTCTCTTCACCTTTGCAGTTTTGAGCGGAGGAGCTGACGCAAGGCTTTTCCTCTGGCCAGAGCAAAGCTGCAGGGTGGGCAGGAGTGAAAGCAAGCGATGTCTCATAGAACGGGCTGAGGACTCGGTGTGCCCACCGAGGACAGGCTGCTCTCTGTATTCTGCAGGGCCTCAGGTTTTGGTGCAGAAGGAAAAGCTGCCTGCCTGGAGGAAGGTGTGCAGCCTGTCTTTGCAGGTAACCTTTTTGAAATTTGAATATTTAATTTCTTTTGTGCCCCTGAAAACCTTGGCTTAAATGATTTCTTAATCAAAGCTTGACCTTGATACCTGTTCAGTCTGCGTGGCCATAGAAAGTCAGATGCTGATGTACTTTAACGTCAGCATTTTATTGACGTAGTGTGATGTCTTACAGTGGATATATGCTATGGAACAAGTGATGTACCTAGAGATCTTAAGAGATTTTCCCACGGTTTAGCTGGCATTTGTTCAGAAGATGAGACGCAAAGTCTCTACTCTTCCAGCATGTGTTACTTTTAAGGTCGTATTCCTTTTTGTGTGGACTGGTTTTGTTTAATATTACAGAGATGGAGAAAATAAAAAAATCTTCAAGTGACTTAAGTAGTTTGTAGTGTGACATGTATGCTACAGGAAGCAGATTGATATAAATGGAGAATGCCATTTAACAAGAAATTTTGGAGATGCACCTCTATGGCATCTGAGTTTTCTGTAGAGTAAAAGAGGCTTCTCCAGTACAGATCAGTTTTAAGGCCTTTCTTGATGCTCCATGAGTCCTGTCTAACCCTTAGCTGCCTTGCATCTAGAACACCTATCTAAGAAAGAGACGTTTGGGTTTTCCTCTTTGGGCGAATTGCTGCTGACAGCGTTGCATTTGTTTTCCCGAAGCATCTAAACAGCGTGGCTGTCAGTAGGGACAAGCTTGGCAGACGCAGCCTGGCCGTGCCGGCTCACTAAAGGGAGAGTTGTTTGGGTGTGCACTGGTGTGTTTGAAGACATCTCAAACTTAAGGTTGAGCTATTAGGACAGAATTCCAAAAGTCATGACCAAAGGCTGCTGCCAACAGACCTGGGATGAAGGGGATAGTATGGATATTATGCAGTGAGACCTTAGCAACTGCAGGTAAGTTAATTTTACCCAAAAAGTAGGATGAACAGTTGATGTCTGGAGGGAATTCAGAGAAAAAGAATCAAGTTGTGTAAAGGGAGAGGAGCAGCTCACATGGTAGCCCTGTCACCAGAGACTGCGTTCGTGTTTTGTTGTGTGTGTTTTAAAGGTGGGAGGGGAATGTGAGGTGGAATATGATAAACTTCCAGGCTGCTCTCAGAGGAGAGAGCTAGGATGAAATAATCAAAATGGATTAGGGGAGAGATGGGAAGACTTCCTGGAAACAGTATCTCTACAAGCTTGGGGTCAGTATGTCCAATGGTCCGTATCTGCAGGACTTCCAAGATAGGCTGGACTTTGTCTGAAGCATAGGTAGTATCTGCAGGAGTAACAGTGCAGGAGCAGGATCATAGAATGATAGAATGGTTTGGGTTGGAAAGGACCTCAAAGATCATCTGGTTCCAACCCCCCTGCCATGGGCAGGGACACCCTCCACTAGACCAGGCTGCCCAAAGCCCCATCCAACCTGGTCTTAAACACTGCCAGGGATGGAGCCTCCACAACCTCTCTGGGCACCCTGTTCCAGTGCCTCACCACTCTAACAGTGAAGAATTTCTTTCTAACATCTAATCTAAATCTCCCCTCCTTCAGTTTAAACCCATTACCCCTTGTCCTGTCACTACAGGCCTTGATAAACAGTTGCTTTCCATCTATCCTGTAGGCCCC
>VXBL01005072.1:1033925-1091315 GCA_013400195.1 Aramus guarauna
AGCCTGTCAAGGTCCCTCTGGATGGCATCCCTTCCCTCCAGCGTGTCGACCACACCACACAGCTTGGTGTCGTCAGCAAACTTGCTGAGGGTGCACTCCATCCCGCTGTCCATGTCTCCAACAAAGATGTTAAACAGTGCCGGTCCCAGTACCAACCCCTGAGGAACACCACTTGTACACTGTTCTCCATTCAGACGTTGAGCCGTTGACCGCTACTCTTTGAGTGTGACCATCCAGCCAGTTCCTTATCCATTCAATCCCTTTCTCTCCAATTTAGAGACCAGGATGTCATGCGGGACAGTATCAAATGCCTTGCACAAGTCCAGGTAGATGATGTCCGCCACTCTTCCCTTGCCAACCAGCGCTGTAACTCCATCATAGAAGGCCACCAAATTTGTCAGGCACCATAAACAGGTATGGAAATTCCTTGCCCTTAGGAAATTCCTTGCCCTTAGTAAGGCAGTTTCCCACCTGAAAAATTGAGCAAGGTATTCTGGCACCAAGATGATGGTCCTGCTTTTGCAGGTGGCCTGTGTGGGTACAGACAAGGCATAAAAGCATCTGGCTAATACTTTTTTTGGTGCTTAGCTCTGTATTTTGTGTTACGAGGGACTGTTCTCAGTCCCAAGACAAATGGAAACCGGAGTGTTCCTATTGCTCGTGAAGATACAGGTGATCCCTTTGGAAACCCTCTCTAATCTGTTGAGCTTGATAATCCTAAAGCAAAAGCCTTCAAAATATTTCCTTTAAAATGTGTCTATGTTGAACAGGGGTTTAGCACAGTGACAATCCTGCCTCGTATGTCTAAGAAGGCTGTAGGGCAGCCTTTGCCGGTTCAAATGCAAAGCAATTTGTGAGCTGTGATGTGCCAGAAATAAGTTTGGGGTAATTCAGGAAGAAAGGTGGTGAGAAACATCAGCTGTCGCAGGCTTTGAGTTGACATTTACTCATTTCACCTTGATCTGGAACCTGTATGGCTGCCGGGAGCTATTCCCCTCAGGGTATGGGGCACACAGCGGTGCTGGGGCGTGGACACGATAAAGCCTCAGGCATTGCAGTGGGTCGGGGGTGCGTGGCTGTCAAAGCACCGTTCTGTGTCGTGCTCTGAGCACAAGTCTCAAGCCAACCTTCCAGTTACTGGATTCAAAAGTAACCAAAATGGCGTCCTGCCAGGAAACCTGTTTTGTGTGAAGTCTAGTGGGAAGGAAAAACCAACAAACAACTCTGTCAGTGTATATGGGATGAGGTAAGTGGCTCCAAGAAGCTTGGAATTAGCTGCAATCATCTCTGCTGGTTTTGAGCTTTCTTAAACTACTCTGCAATTTACCTGAAGCAATTTTTGGTAGAAGTCCAAGCTGTAAAATGGAGTGCTCAGCAGGCCAGCAGTTATGTCATTAGCTCTGACACAGACCCTGCAGGTCTGTTTGTGCAGCTCTACCAAGCAGGTGGGGAGCAGCACAAGGCCCGGCCCGGTCACTGAGGAGTTCCTGGTGCTCTGGGCGAGATGGTCCGGCTGTGACATCCTGCCAGCCGGTTGGCCGGGTTCCCAGTGTCCCGGGCACCGCCTGTATTTTGATGGGTAGTAAAGGACAGCAGGGTGCAGGGGGAGCTCTTACCGCATTGAGGCACTTGCCAGGGACGCTGAGGGACGTGGTGGCGGTCCGTCTTTGGATGCTGAGGGACGCAGTGGTGGTCCGTCTTCCAGGCTGCACTGTCATCAAGAACACCCACCATCGCTTGGACTCTGCCATTGCTTTCTATGGACATGTATTTCTACTTTTTAACTTTCTTCAGGTGTGTAAATGATCTCGTAGAGGTAGATCTGCTAAAACGTTTTGATACATTACACTCAACTTGTGTAGAATCTGGTTGCAGTTGGGTACTGTCTTGGTACAGAGGCTCTTGGAGCACTGTGAGCTGCTCTTTAGTGAGACGGGGTCTTACTCAGGACGCTGCCTCAGATCCTCAAAGGGAAGATGTTTGCAGGGAAGAAGCTCGTTCCTTTGCCTGCAGGGAAGGTGTACGTGTGGGGGTTCTCATGGACATCCGTCACTATCTTAGAGCAGGAACTTAACTGAGAAACAAGTGGGTGATTGTAACTTCAAATCTATAGTCATGGTCATGATGCCCAGGAGCGAGTCGAGCTATTGTTTGTAGCTTTGTGGTGCGTGGGCTCTCTAGTCTTGTAACTTGACAACCCGAAGTTGGAAGTTCTTGGTTTAGCTGTTTTACCTGCTGGAGTGAGTCTGTCTAAAGCATGTCCAAGTAGGTTTGAAAGTCTAACCCTTTACAACTCCCAGCCTATTGACTTCTGTGGCTGATGAGGCTTACTTCTTATGTACCGGTTTAAACCTCTCTTGGTGTCTTACCACAATTAGTTCAACCTCACATGAAGCATTACTGTGGAAAACTGCCTCTAGTTAAGAAGCTAACAATGCTGTAAAGGATACAAGCCTACACGCTAAGGAGATGCCACTGTGGGATGCTGCCTTACTCATCTCTGAGACTGTAAGTTGCTGCCTAGGCCATCTGGATCCAGGCATTCGCAAGATCCTGCGTGAAGTGTTGTATCCACAGAGAGAGAGGAGGAAGGTTAGACTTTAAAGGCTTTGTGGTATGATCCTGCTCCAAAGCAGCCTGCCGGACTGGCTGCTTACAGGATTGATGGGATCATGGAACAAGATGCACCTTGATAACGACAGTCCCATTTGTGCTGGGGCAGAGTAGGACAGCGTTTGTTTGAGCCCACTCATTTGGGCTTTGAGCTGCCTGGGAACATGTGCTGGACCTGGATTTGGAAAGGGAGCTGCCCTCTCTTCGAGGTCAAAACAAAAGAAAAACTGCTTTGCTTTTCCTCGGCTTGCTCCTGAAATGCAGGAGCTTGGTGGTGACCTGCTGGCACTTGGTTTGTCAGAGGTTGACATTGCTGTGTATGTGGGAGCACCGAGAAATTTTCCATTGTTTTGGGTAGGAGCAAACCAGACAGAGCAGCTTGGTTGATTTGTGCGTCTCAGGAGACTCTACATGACACAATACGTGTTCTCTGGGTTGCTGTCTGCCTAACGAGTTTGTGGTTGTCTTTTTACTGTAAGAGAAGTGTGTTTATTGAAAAAGATCTGAACTCAATTCCTTTCCAATAAGAAAAATATTCTCCTTCATGACCAGAAACATTCTGTGATCATTGTTTACCAGTGAGTCTAACTTGCAGGTTCTCTATTTGTTCTCACCAGAATTTTAATTCAGTCTTAACTGTAAGAGAAGCCTGAGATCTCTTTGGTTTTGGAGCCAGTAGTCAAACTCTTACTTTCCAAGAGCTGCCTCTGAAATGCCAGCAAAGAATTTAACTGCTTCAGAGGCAGGGAGTATAGATAAGGGTAGAATATGTATATTCTACACATCTTGTGTAGAACAAACTGAGACTCATGATTTGAGGTAATTGATGTCAGTCTGCTGTAAATGTTTTAGTTCCAAGTGGCATGGTTTAAGATAAAGCTGAACAGAATATTGGGAAAACTCTTCTCCTTAACCATCTGCTTAGCAGCAAATGAAAACAAGCTCTTACGCCTGCGCAGGAAAACCGAGCATGGCAGAGCCTGAACCACGCGCGAACCGAGCGGCACCACCCGCGGGGGGGAAAGCGTTGCCCTACTTCCCTCTCCAGCCCCGCGCCGCGGCCTGCAGTCACGTGCAACTGGGTACCTTGTCAGGTAAAGGACTGTTTCTGGGGTGAGGGGGTGCACTTAGGAAAGTACTCGTTAACTCTTGTTAACTGTGTCTTGGTTAACGAGACACTGGTAACTTGTCACTAGGGTGCAACTGGGCAGAGAAGGTCTGGCTGATGCAGTCTCTCTCCTGGTGTTGCTCAGTTTTGACTAAGACTCCTCAGTTGGCTGCAGGGTTTTGTTTAAAGCTTTCTGCTGAGCTGAAAGCTTTTAACATAAAAAAAAAAAAGCTTTATTCTGGGGGATGTGGGGGAGAGAAAGGCATCTTCCACACCTCTTGTTCAGATGATGCAATACCACCACTGTTAGATGTTCCTTTGCTGACGCTCAACACCAAAACTTTGCTGATACAAACTTTGATTTGCGCTGGCCTCCCACCGGAGGAGGGCTGGGGCGGTGAGAGCGCAGCAGCGACAGGAGATCCACCCCCAGGGACACCTGATTCCATCTCATCCCCAGTATCCGGCCACGGTGTCTCTGGTCCCCGGAGCCCTACGCCGCAGGTGGCAGCTGTACAACCCCTCTGAGCAGACCAGAGAGTGCTCAGGGTGTGGTGGGGGCGTGGGTGGTTTTTAATTGCCGTTAAGCTCTTCTGGCTTGGCAATGGTTTTGATACTCAAATACGTAGGGACCTTTATCTTCCCCGTGCAGGGCTGGGAACAGTCCTCTGATCTGTGCAGCGCTCTGGGCTGCAGGAGCAGAATGAGATTGGTGCTTTTGGTGGCTTGTTTGTGCAGTGTCATTGGGGAAACTCTGCTTTTTCAGTGGTTGTTTTTTTTATTTTATTTCAGTAGCATCATTAACTTATCAAATTATTCCTTTCCTGCAGAATAATAATGCCATTCTTTTTGAAAAGCATAGCAGCATGAGTGCACCCCACTCTGCTCCCCAACCACTTCCTTCCCTCAGTAAGAGGAAGAAACACATGCTTAGTACAACACAGCAGCTTCATTTATTTAGAAATGCGTTTAACTTTGCTGAAGAGATTCATTAGGCTGAGGGGAAAGTACAAGAGAACCATTTGCTGGTAGAATTGGTGACGAGTACAAATAGCACTTCAGCACTTTGTTTTTCTCAGTAGACCAAGATTCTTTCCCGAATATAGTAATGTTTACCAGTTCACGAGGAAATATTGTGTCAAATCCAACCGTAAATTGTCGTCTTTGTCCAAAGCCTTGCCTTCTTCCTGAAGTGATAAACAGCTGAGATTTCCAGAAGAGATTTTGGGTGCTTCAGTCAACCGCTGTCCCTCTTTGCAGACAGTATCAGATACCTGAAAACCAGCTCTGAAACGATGCCGGTTACTTGACGTAGTCACCTACAGGTACTTGTCTGGTGTTCCCTGCTGCCTTTACTTTACGTATGGGGATTGCAGGACGTGCCATGTTCAAAGGGTCATGGAAGTTACGGAGCCCCTCACTGTACTTGGCAGTACCCAGGGGTTTAGTCTGATGTATAAAGACAAGGACCAGGATTTCTACACACTTAATTCCTTCTTAACTTAAATTTATATTTGAAGTAAGCCATTCGGGCTCTGCTGTGTTCTGGATGGAAGACACTGTAAGGCAGTGTGGAACACAGGTGAGAATTTGCGCTCACAGCCTAAAGAATCCAGGACTTTATTGCTAAGCAGCATCACTGGCCCCTTCCAAAGAACCGCTGCTGTGCTGCAGGCAGGCTGTTCCCACCCAAATAAAAACAGAACTGAGGCGTTTGCTGATTAAACCCAAACCAAAATCACACAAAGCAAACCCTTCAGCTGAGCCAAGCCAGAACTTCTGAAAATGAAGCTCACCCGCATTAGTACTGCTGGAGTGCAAGTCCCTTTGGGGCGCTGGCTACCAGCACTAACTGCAAGAATATTAGATTCATACTTGTGGTTTCTCTGCATTTTAATTAAGCGAGGAATCTCTGTAGCCTGGTCGTGAGTGCTGCGTCCCAGAAATGCCTAGCTCTGTTCCCTGTTAATGACACTTTCTCACACAAACCTATGTTCTACCGCTTTCACCCTTCCTGCCAAGGGACTCCGGATTCTGTGCAGCTGCAGGGATCACTCCGACCATCGGCACAGCCTGGTTTAAACCAGGCTGATCAGCCAAAGTCACCTCTTGCCCCTACAAAAACCATGCCGAGTCCTTCAGGAGCCTTCACTTGCCAGCGCTCACAGTACTTGGTTGTAGCAGTTGATCCTCCTAAGGCTTTAGGTTTGGTGCTTCACTACGGGTTTTTTCCCCCAACTTCCATTTGCCCTTAATGAGGCTGAACATCTGCATCATGTCTTAATGTACTGACAATTCCTGACGTCTCCGTTGGGTACCAGCAAGCCTCAAGGCTGAATTTTACAGACAATGGGGGGTGTTTCTCCTGTGTGCATTCTCCCTTACGAGCAGCTTCCCCGTACCTGTCAGCGTACGCAGGTGCTAGAGAGTCCAACCCATACCAGACACAGCGGGTATCAACGGCCACAGAGCTTAAAACATGTTGTATCATCAAGGATGCAAGAACCATAAATGACTATTCAGCCTCTGGATACGTGTTGTCCTCTGTCCTGCATCTTTGGTCAAAGTAATTAAAGTGTTTCCTGTCTTAGTGGACACCTTTTTGTGTGTTTTCCTCCTTGGTCCTTAAACCTTAAGGAACTTGGTGACGTAGTTCTTTGTCTCAAGTGCCTCTGCAATACTGAACCATGATTCTGGAAATGCAAATGTTCTTCATCGAACCAGTCCCATGCTAGGGATTAGGTTTTATTTGTACAAGAATGGTCTGAGTTACTTTAGATGGTGTCTGTCTCCTTGAACCTTAGTAAGATACTTGCTTTCTCTAAAAAATATTACTGTTTATCCTTTTTACATAACTGCTGTTCATTTTTTTCTCCTTTCCTGTAACTGCGGTTCCTTTGTATGTAAGTGCACGCTTCACTTAGCTGGCGTCACAAAACAGAAGTTCCTCTTGAAAAAACTTCATTGTAGGAACTTTTTGCTATCTGTTATTTCGAAGCCTGAGATTTTCACATTGGACCTATGTACATTTATTTTACTGTTTACACCTATCACAGTACACTTATATGGAATACCATCACACAGACAAACCGGCTACTGACAGCTAATATAAAGATACTGGATTCCACAAGGCTTAATCTGCATAGAGACCAGAAACACATTTAATGGTGAAACATAGATAAGTCTGTCCGTATTTCCCTTAATTTTAAACCCATTTTGTGTAGAATGTGATGTTCCTACTACAAATATCTACTTCTGTATTTGTATATCTGTCTTGTGGTCAGTTTGTCTTGGGTGGCTAGTGTCTTCCTATGCTTGGTAGTTTATATTCTTACGGTCATGAAATACTCAAGCAATAGTTGTTTTAACTAATATTTAAAACAATACTTAAATCTTTGTCTTCCATTCTTCTCCCAGCAACCTACCAGTGATATGTAATTTCATATTGCGTGTAAGTTCTAATGGTGGACAAAACTCTGGGCAAGTATTTCTCTGACTCGGTGTGAGGTAGAGATCTAAAAGCGAGATGACACAGTTTTGGACTTACACGATCTATTTGCAGATTACTGTAGCTGTGCTTGCCAAACCTTTAGCAGAGATTTATTTTCCCTGGTGCAATATTCACTTGACTTGAGGAATTTAGATGTCATATGGGATATAAAAATCTATCTCTACTTGCAGCATCCTTGTCACTGATCCTCATTCTTTAAGAAGAATTGAAAGTGAAACTCCACAGCAAAGTAGTTGAACATCATCCTAGTTTGATAAGTATTTTGTATGCAACGTCAGTCATCCTAAAGTTGCTTCATCTATCACTTGCGCTATATACAGCATTGCTACTTGTGGCTTTTGTTTTGAAAAGTAGCCAAAATGGGCTATTTCAGCAATTTGAGTGTTGCTTGTCAAGGGAGAAGTGTACAACAAAATCTTAAAGTGATGGCCTATTAAAATTGCTGGTTTATACCTTACTGAATGAAATATACCTTCTTTTCATTCACTCTTACCACTGGGATGTTTTTGTTGACTCTACTACAGATCTTTTCTGGTCACTGGACAGCCACTATATAGATTTATTTTGTTTAGGCATGCGTGTTGAGTGATCCATGCAACAGTGAAGAACCTGCCATTGTACATTCCATATATTACTGTTGTATCAGTTGCTCTTGACTCCATTAGCAGGACGCTGTTAGTTCCCCTCACCCTACAGTTTCATTCAATGAAAACATTTGCAAAAACAAACGTGGCAGAGAGCCCAAAGCTACATGATATTGCATTGTGTGGCCCCACAACAATCTTTAATAATAGCCAATCCTGCTTTGGCAATGGTGGGCTTGCTTGGAGGAGGTTCTGCCTTCTTTTCTGCTGGGCTGCCTGCAATGTTCAAAACAAGAAACCATTAAAACCAAGAGCTATTTCTTCCTACTTCTGGCTTAAGGAATGCAAGCCTTTCCTACCCTCCCCCCATCTTTAATTTTTTACCTGTTGTTTAAACAACACATCTAACCCTTTGGTAGTAACCAAGCGGGCATGTGGATTCAAACTGCTCAGCAAGTCTTATCTCTTCAGAGGGAGTTAAGAGGGGGTTAAGGAATCCAGACATCTCCATGGGAGGGTAAGCCTCTGGCATCTTGTCCTTCCAGAGAAAGTCATTTTACTGTGTTTAAGCCCCAACAACTAAGGTGAAGAACAAAAATATTGCTAGAGTTCCTGTTGTCAACTTGGATGTCATAATTGGGAGAACAAGATAAAGGTAGGTTTAAATTTTTTAGGGTGAATAGAATCTTTTTATCTCTTAACACTGTATTTAAAAGCAATGACATGAAGTAAACTAACAAAGGAGATGAGTCATGCTCCCCATGACAAAAGGGTATAAATTAGTGATGCATCTTAAGATGTCTCTATCAACCTTGTACTTGAACTTCACGGTCATTCCACATCCCTCTGGAAACTCTGTGCAAAATAGCAGTGTGTTTGGATCCAAACCTCTTCAGCTGGTAGACTAAACTCAATTTCTAAGGGTGGCACTGCTCTCACTTGACTACCTCTCTGCCCAAGAGCTCAGGTTGAGACAGGTCAAAATCAGTGAACTTTCAGAGCTCATGCTGTGTCAGTCTTGTTTGAAAGTTGCAGCTAAAAGCTTCCAAGGGATCACGTGATCCACTTAGTTTCTGAGAAATTAGTGTGTTTGCAGTTCTGGCTGTAAGTGATTTGGGTTGAGGTGATTGAAAAGCCTATTTATGCTGGTAAGATGTAAGAAATTTGGGGCAACTGTGGAAGTCTGTAGTCTTTTCTCTAGTTTCCATCTTGCCTGTAATAAAGCAGGCAAACTTTGCTTCGGATATCCTAGGACTTTTTTCCCAGTTATTTTTGCAGAACCAGATAGGAAAATGACTGGCAAAAATAAGTCTAGTTGCTTACAAAGGCAGGTTGTGGCAATGTGTATTCAAAACTACTTTGCATATTCAAAATGTACGAAGCAATTTTAAAGCAGCCATAGATGACTTGGATTCAGTTTTAAGGGGCATTTGGGCTTCTGAATTCTGTGGCCAGCAATTGCTGACATGCTCTCTTGCTTTGGGGTTATCTAGCTAATTAGCCCAGCTTTAGGCAGAGGCTGGCCCAGCATGGCCTTTGGAAAATAAAATGCTCTTTTATCTAGCTGTCTTTTGGGGTTTTTCCTATTGTTCTTGGGGTTGTTTTTTTCCATGTTTAAGAACTCACTGGTAGGAGACTGCGTTGCTTTGTCTAAGGGTTTTAACTTGGTGCGAAGGAATTCAGCCATCTCTTTGTCTTCTTCTTTCTCTCTGGTGGGGGGGAAAAAAGGAAAATATATCTGTTACAGAAATAACAGTTTTCTCTGTAAATGGGACAGTAAAAGCTAGAGTAGCGAGGATCAAATCACTAGTAAACAATTCACTTCTTTTGAAAAACAATTTTGCTTATTAAAGAGCAAAATATTTTGCTAAATGAAATCAGTAACAAACTTCTTGCAGAATTCAGAGACAGAATTTTCCCCAGGGTCCTTTACTTGTCTCCGACAGTGTTGGATTCATTATATTCCCCAGTCAGCGGATTTAAACCATGATATATCACCTATTTACCATAATGTATCACATACTTGAAGTTGGCCTCAAGTGCTTCACAATGCTTCCTCTACAAAGTAAAGCACAGATCTTGTCATCTTCTGCTGTTAGTGTTTACCAAAACCAAGTATATTTCTCTTTGCCTTAAGATGGCCCAAAATAAAAAGATTGTGTAGCTAACCTTGATTGTATCTATTAACAATATTCCCATAATAGTTTCTTTGCTGTTTTGTTATTTAAACATTAGCAATGAGCACACTGATTGACTATCTCAGTTCAGAGGAAAAGCAGATTTTATTATCAAGTGTTTTAAAGAAAAGCCTCAGGTTTTACTGCAAACGTGAATTGACACTAATGTATTCGCATCTGCATAGTGCTTAGCCGTACATATGCAGCAGCCTACTACTGCATGGCCTGGCTGCTGCTGAGGCTTTTGCGATTTGCACATCGCACTAGTGGTTGAGAGCTCTGGATTATGTTACTAGCTCAGGCTTCCTGCCAGCTGCTGACTTTGGCCAGCTCTTTGATCAGCTGCAGGGCTCTGGCAAGCTTTCTTCTCCTGCCCTTTGCTTGCTTAGGATTTAAATGTGTTGGAAGAGATACTGTCATTTAGGATAAATGGATTGATGAGCCTTGATCTTTACTGTAGAAAGAGACAGGGGAAGTAATAGTGAAACTCTGACTATTTGTACAGTGTTGGGATCTTGGTGCAGCAGCTGGAAATGAACTTTTGAGAAAGACCACAGGTTTCTCAGCAACTTTGGGTTAAGATACTGACATGAAACCACTCTGAACTCACTTAAGCTTTAGGTTAGGTTGACCTGTGTTAGTGACTGCATTCTTTTTTTTTTTCTATAGGAAGGTGAGAATAGTAATAATAAAACCTGACCACATTAATAATTTGTTGAAAAAGAAAAAAGCAGATTTTAGATGTCTACAAATATGCCCCTTGTAGAATTTCATTTCATTTCTACTCATGCCATGAGGATGCTCTGGTAGCAGCAAAAATCCTTCTTTTTAATGGTAAATGCCCAGACACTGTCTGGTAGGAAGGTAAGAGACCAAACCCTGCTGTAATCATGAGATGAATGAATCATTAATGGGATCAAGAGCCACAGAAGTGCAGTAATCTAGTTCTAATGTTTTTCCTGTGGAAGCAGGATGAGGCTTTTAATTTCCAAGTTGTTTTAAAGGACCAATTCTCTTCCTTTAGTATCAACGTAAACTTTGTCACTCACTCCAGTGCAGTATTAGACCTGTGAAATCTCGCAAGTAAGTTCAGTTGCTTTTAGTTCTTACCGTAATCTCTCCACTTCTGCATCATCTACAAGAAAATCTCTTTTTTGTACCAGTCTATGGATCTTCTGAATCAGTTCATCCTCTCTTTGTTTCTCTGTCTTTGTTTTTTCTTTTTCTGGTCAAAAACAGAGAAAAGATGCTATTACTTTGGATTCTAGGGGCCGGGGGGTGGACATTGCAGATGTCTAAGAATGAATTGCTAATTGAAGTCAATGGTTATTCACAGACCTGAGTCACCAACACCCCAGCACGTTCTGGTCACTGCCTTGTTTCTCTCTTCCACTTGCTGTTGGATCTGACGAGCTTAATGGTCTGGAGAGACTGGGGCTTGCCAAACTTACTTTTAATATTAAATTACTCTGCAAGACACAGCTTTGAATTTTTTAAAGAGCTTTGGTAAGAAAACAGTCTAGGATGCTCCATTGACATCCATGGTACAAATTCCCTTTCACCTCAGGGGAAACGAGACCACACCAAAAGGAACCATTGCTCTGTATTTCATGACAGTTCTGGCTGTTGACCACAACACTTTTTTTCTACTCTAGTAAGGCAGGTAAGCTGCAAATCCACACAAATAGCATCAACTGTAAAATGTGGAAAAATAAATGAAATGTTTATTTTCTCTGTGCTTCAAAAATCTGAATACTTAATATATGTCCTTGATAATTGGCCAGTCTGTAATGACTAGGTTGTCTATAAACAATGATTTTTGTGACAGGAAAGATGTGTCTGTCACAAAGTAAAACTCATGAATGTTAGGGATTATAGAGCTGTAGTTTAAGGCTATAAAGCAGATGTTAGGTTTGAAGATTTCTATCTTAACTACAAGTGAGGCAGAGATGAGGAAATATGTGGGCTGGGATTTGCCTCTGGCTTTCTCAAGAAGTTTGAAAATGTTGATTAGCTGAGAAGACACTTCGCATTAAATCAAGAATTTTGGTTTTGAGCAGTAGAAATGCATTTAGAGAACCATAAAATTAGGTACAACAAGAGTTGTGGGAAGAAGGGCGAGCTGCTTGCAGTGTGTTATGTCTGCTGATTGAACTTAAAAGATATTTTAAATAGCTAAATAAATCAGATGTTTGAAAATAGTTGTTTAATACAGCTTAATTTTGGATCATGGGCTTCAGGATGCATACTGCTGGGAATTTCTGCAATAAATCTATTCCTTAGTGAGATAAAAGTACCTTGAATGTATTTCTGAGACAATGAACTTCTGTAAGTTTCAATCTCAGTCATACTCATCGGAGAACTTTAAATTATGGTCTGCCAGTAGCAGAGGCAGTAATTTGTAATATAACATAAGGCTGCTTTGTCTGGGAAGTATTTGCTGTGGTTTATCTTTTAGAAATGACAAAGGAAGGTAGTTGTCTACTGCTATGAATATTTCAAGACCTCTACATTGTTACCTATGGAGAATTCCTGGGATTAATGCTGAATTTGCAGCAAAGAAAAAAGGAGAATGCTTAGAAAACACTGCATTTTTTTGCCTTGCCTCTTATGTTTACAGAGCAAGGGATCTTCTCTCACTAATGAAGGCAGAAGCTACTTTCTACTTCCTTTCAATCTGTCCTCTTCCCAGCTTGAGGTGTGTTCTCCCGTGATACCCTTCTAGAAGCTGCCGGCCAAAGATGTGCATCCTGAATTGGGGCAAAGTACTGCATACTCTGTGTACTGGAAGTCTGGTGTCTACTGAAACTGGCTAAACTGGGTCTATTGAAACCAACGACCAGGTGTCTCTACAAATCTGTATACTAATGGGAAAAATATGATAAAGGTGTTATAAATGAACCTGTTTCTGGAAAGTGTTTTTCTAGGTTAGGCACATGTTGTGTCAGCACTGCATTCTGTGTGAATGCCAGCAGCTTCTTTGTCTTAATGAAGACAAAGTATTCTTGTTGTGAGTCTGCCAAAAGGTGGTGCTGCTGGAACTGAACATACTTAATTGTGAACTTTGCTGAGATTTGCAAAGTGCTAAGCAGAAACTGCTGTCTGTGGATCTCTGCTTAAGACTTTGTGAATGGAAAACAGTTTCTAAAAGGTTTAAAAAAAAAAAATCCACAAAAAAGAAAACTGACCAACCTTAACTCTCAGTTGTAAGTATGGGTAGGAAAGCTGCAGACTAGAAGAGGCAAGGAGAATAATTCATACATATTTTTTAGGATTCATAATCCTTTCCAATATCATTTAAACTAGTTATGTACCAACAGTGTTGTTAGAAATTAAAAGTGTGACCTATAAGTAAATAAGAAGTATAAAGAAAAATAAAGATTATGAATCCACTTCGGGTGCAAAGAAAAGTGGAAAAGTTCTTATACAACTAAGAATGTATGGCCTCGGAGTAGAGATGCCTGTTTCCCATTTCATGAGTGACCTTCTCTCTCCTTTCTGTGGAGAAAGTTGTCCTTTAACATTGCAAAAATAAAATGTTGGCAGGAAAAATGAGGATAACCAAAGGTGAGTGAAAATTTGTCCTTAATAGCTAAGCAGCAGCAAATTATTTCTGAAGGGTGCTAGAGGCCATGCAATAACACCAGTGTAAACAGCCCGCTACTGTTGCAGAGTGCTTTGCAGGATCTGTCTGTACTGTTTCTCTTGAACAGAGGAGGGCTGTAGGGAAGCAAAATTTCTCATTGATTTCACCTGGAGTTGGACTGCAACACGACTTGCAACTCTGTCACTCCCTAGAGCAGTGAATTTGCAGACAATTAAGGCAAAACACAAAGCAGATTTTTTGCCCCTTGCTTTTTGTAGAAACCTGTTTTACTTTATTCTAGAAGGTAGATTTAACTACAGGTGTGACAATAAATTGGTATATCGGGGGGGTGGGGGGGGGGAAATCACATTCACAGTGATGGTTACAAATCCCTCTTCTCCTTTGTATCACAGGTATCTCAGCACTCTGTCTTTTCTACCTGACAATCTCTGTGCCACTTGGCTCCCTTGAGATTGCCAAGGAGTGCAAGAACTAAGGAATGTGCACCTTGTATGAGTGATATTTATAGGGCTGCTGCCAATGGAGTGGTGAAACATAGCATCAAAAGAAATTTAGAGACCAGGAAACTAAAGATGGGAAGGAAAAAATAATGACTATGGGAAAGAGATATGAAACTCAACCTTGGGGGAAAATTTCTGATTATTCCTGACACCATCCCCACCCATGCATCATCACCCCAGCATTATCCTAATATTGGGTTGGAGATAGCCATTACCTGGAATTGCTACCAAACTCTGCAGCTCTTTCTTAAGGTTCATTATGTCTTTGCACAGCTGGATGTCATCCATCCTGCAAAAACAGAAAAAGCATCATCAGAGACATGCAAACCCCATCCTGCATTGATGGGATTGGCCAGATATCTGAATATATGATGCTGTCCCATTCCTGGGACCTGTGCATCAGCTTGAAATGCAGAGGTTTAACTTTGGAGTACTGATACTGTTCATTCACCAATTTTAACAGACAGCAAAAGGTACTAAATGCCTGCTGAGCCCTTGATTATTTGTCTTACTGGGATCTAATTTGTGTGCAGGTCATATCTGCCACTGCAGATTACTTCCAATGCCATTTGCTTTCTTGAATGACCAAATGTTCTGGAACAGGCATCAGTGTATTTAGTAGTCATGAGAAGACAGATGTGCCATATTGCACATACTGCAGCAACAGTTTTCACTGGGGAAAAGAAAAAGGGTGGGAATAACAGGGAGCCTGGGAAGAGACAGCAGAAGCTGATACATTATTTGGTACAGCCAAGACAAGGTTTATATTCTACTACCAGCTAATTTTGTGATCTTTTTAATAACTTAGCCCTGATACTAAAGATTTGGAAACTGTCATCATAATTTGGCATATAACTATTTTGAGGTCTTGTGCCTTGGGTGAATGTCTTCCACGGTTGATGTGAGTGCTTCAAATCCTTGATATGTGCAGAAAGTCCATTAATGTCAGAACACAGAAGATGGCTCACAAAAGAAAACCAGTAACATTAGCAGAAACAGCACCTTCACTTCTTATTGAAACTGACACCTAACCTGACAGCTGCTATACTGAATTATTCCCCTGGAAGCTAGCAAACTTCAGCGTTAGCTTCCTGGCAAATGTTTTATTTTAGCATCTTAGCCATATTAGCAGCCAAGGCTCAGGTGTTGGGTCTGAGGGCTGCATCGGGGGCTTCCATTTTAAAATCACACCCTGAAGAATACAGAAAACAGCCTTTGTGATTAACTGTACATTCTTCAACTCAGATGTCACCAACACTATCCTTGCCCACAGATCTCTGAATCCTTGTTTCATAATCCTGTGCCTGAAGGGGGGACTGCCTGTTGCCTAAGCACCTGAAGGGTAGCTGAATTGCTCTCAGAAGGTGGGTTGTCAGAGTGGTATTTCAAAGGAGAAAACCTGAAAGATTAGAGTGTGTGTGTGTGTACGTGAGAGCAACCACATGAAGGATAATGCAGTCTAATTATTGAATTAAGTGACGAGTGGAAAAAGTAGGTGTTTCTGGCACAAATAAGATTTTAATCATAACCCAAGAGCTTTCATTCTCACTGCTGCCTCTGCTTGGCACACAGGTCTCTGCAGGGGGCTGTCCTTCAGCTGCCTTCCTCGTGCTATTAAAACACGGTGATCCTCTTATTATTTGCTGCTATGGTTAACTCCATCTTGCCTATTCCACTACTTTCATTGTACTATAACAGCTATTCCTGCTGCCTTTTTACTTCTCCCTTCCCAAAATACAGCAGTGACATACCTCTGATGATAACCTTTATTACTGACCTCTTTCCTTGTTCAGGTGCCACTGTCACCTCTGCTGGGGATCTGCTCTCCCACCATACATCTGTCTTGTCAGACTGACTTTTACTGGGAAGATCAGCATGCTAGCTTCAGGGCTAGTCCATGGTTCACTGTTGTAGGTGTTTAGGACACGTGGCGGCAGAGCTGTTTATACTGATGATTAGTCTTACTTGGGCTCCCCACATTATTCATGCTGATCACAAGCAAAGCCTGTTTTACTCTTGAGATCCATCATGCTAAATGGTACTGAAATTACTTCTATCAATTAACAATTTAAACACTATGCCCTTAGGAGAGTTGATCTTCAAAATGTGCGGGGATGCAAGCAAGCCTCAGAGCTCCTTATTCATTCAATGTTCATGGACTTTGGGTGTCGCGTTAATATAATGCATGTTAATATATTTGAGGAAAATGACCATGGTTAACAAAGATGATAGTTTCTTGGTGAGAAATGTTCAATATTGAATTGCTGTATTCAAATTGTATCTAGGGGTCAGACCCTCACTTAGTGAAGAGATCAGTGAGTTTCTACAAAAGAGATCTCCATGACATACAGAGACAGGATATTCTTTTTTTCTGTATCAGGTAGATTTGGCTTCATTTTGGGAAGATCTGAAAGACACTAATTCAAATACTTCACTCTTATCAGTTTGGCTCCCTGTCCTCCTCAAGGAACTCCCAAAAGCTAATGTCACTGCTCTTCTTTCAGGATTTTCAGGAATTTAAAATACCATTGGCAGTATGTTCCAAGTGAGCAAGATCATCCATGTTCAGTATAGTCCCTACAGCCCCAATGCTCAATTTGCGGCAAAGGCACTGGCCTCATACTGCCACTGTAGTTGCAATTCCTCCTATTATTTTGATTCTTTTAGAATCTGACTGCAGAGCATATAGCTAGCACTCTCGATATATATTCTTAGCATCTCTTTTTCCTGAGACCTAAACTTTGTTCCTGCTTTGTAACTCATGGGAGAGAAGTAAATACATGGCCAAGCACTTAAGGGCTGTAACAGCTCTGTGACAATCTGAGTTCCAAAAGTCATAAGCCAGATGACCTCTCCAGAGTCCCAGCTCTGTAGCCTAGTGTGCTTTGATGATGGACAAAGACTAAACCCACCATCTGTACCAATCCCCTTAAGTACACAGAATATCTTTCCTCCCATCTGTGTCCCAAACAGCCTTTGTGTTTCATCCACTCCATGGTGCTGACTAGGAAAAAAAAAAAAAAAGATATGGTTAAATGAGTAAAGGAGCGCTATGGGACATATTCATAAAAATCATGTGAAGGTTTTAGCCATCTGACTTAATGAAAGCATGAAGTATAGTTGCTTGTAACTATAAAGCACATCACACATCTGCTAGCAAATAATACTGAATGTAGGTCTACAGTTGCTGTCCTGGGCAAGAGTCACCTTGCTGCCCTCAAAGAAAAGGAAAGAGGAGGAACTCTTGGGAAAAAAAGGTCTTGGAAGGCTGTACAATCTGTACTGGTAATATGAACCTTCCTTTCTTCCCCCCCTTATGCTCTGGTTCATGGAGCAGTTACAGGAGGCCCAGGAGAAGTTAATGCTGTTTCTAAAAAAAAAAATCAAATCCCAGTGGATTTCTCATTTGAAGATTGGATAGTCAGCAGGGTTTGACTGAGAGCATATTTGTATTACTGTGAGACCTCTTTAGGAAGTAAAAAGAGCTTTTGAGAATCTTAAAGAGAGCAGGAATCTGCAGAGTAGAGAAAACAAAACTCCTTTGGGTCCCCTAACCTTCTACAGAGAAGCTGCAGAAACAGGCTGCGCCTAATTCTGCAGCACTTTCTCTCCTATGTTATAAGTCAAATCTATCAGAGTGCAACACGGGCAAGAGAAGTTACACAGACTATTGTCCAGCTTATTTGAGAGCACTGTTATGCTCCCTGTGCACCTGGTGCTTTTCTCGAAGAAGAGAAGCACAGTCAGGTTGTTGGTCGGTGCAGAATGCAATGGCTTTTTCCCTATAGATACAGCATGGTGAAGGGTACTGAAATGACACCCTCCAGGCCTGTTCAAGTTATTCACAAAGCTGCTCAAGACATTTGCATAAAATTTGCAATATATAAACAACCTTTGCTGAACTCGCTGTTTTCTGGAATAGATAGTACATTCTTTCCAGACCCTGTGAAATTGTTTTTGATGTTGCAGGAAAAACATCAGTAAAGCTAACAGCAGTTACAATATGTCAGTTTTCCCCCCAGAGCTGAGCTTTAAATGTCTGCCCAGCAATCTTAAAGACATGAATTATGAGAAAATATTTCTCTTATTAAGAGCCCAAATCCTTTCCTGGGGTAATTGCAATAGTATTGAACTAGGGATGAATTCTCAGTGTGCTTTCATGTATTCCTGACACACCATCTGCAATTCTGTTTTTCTGCTTCATGATGGCTTAGTGCAAGAAACCCTCTGTATGCTTGGAGATATCACATAAGCATGTATTATTCTTTTCTCTCTTAGTATTTTAAACTACATCATCAAAACCTAAAAGCAGACTCTCTGCCCAAAAAAAGATAAAATAGCTCATAATGAGTAAACAGCATGAGCAAAAGATTTTCTAAACATGTCACAAAATGACAGGAAAATAAGTGGGTCGGAAGAGACTACAGTAATCTGGCACATTGACTCAGCCCCCATACGTGTTTCTGTGGTCCAGTTACCAGGAGAAGAATGCTCTGAGCACTGCCATTCCCAAAAGATCTCCAAGAGAGGTGAGAACGTGAGTCACCTCTGCCATGCACCATCTGGGCTGAGGGGGAGCAGGGCAAGGCAACAGAGAGGAGACCTCCCATTCAGCTGCGTCCTGGCAGTCTCGGAGCTGCAGAACATAATGGCAGGCAGGACTTAAAAAAGGAACATTTGCTACTGGACACAGAGGAAGTGTTTGGTTTTGTTTCAACAGAAATTATTCCGTAACAGCTAAATTTTTCTGTCTTCTTTTCAGCTGAGGAAGAAAACCGAATTCCCTAGTGTAAGACCCAGGTACCATCTAGAGCCATGGATGGAAAAAAAAAATAGGCAAAAATGATAGTAAAAGGCAGTAGGAAAATCACTAAACGCTCACCTTAATGGTCAGCCAAAGAGAAAGAGATGGCAAACAAATGTGTCAAATGGTTAAGATTTGAGAGTAAGAACTATTAATAACAGCTACATAAGCATCAAATATCTTTTTCATTGATTCCAGGACAAGCAGAGCAGTTCAGCCTGTCTACAGAGCTGCTGCCTTTGCTGAATGACTTTCAAAGCTAGAAATAGATCTGTGCTCCCTCTAGCATGTCTGTACAAGGAGGTCTGAGATTCTTTTGGTTTCTGTTATTGCATTAAAGTGCTTGAAGTTAAAAAATGAACGTAGAGTGGTTTTGTTGGTTTCCTTCCCTCTCTTCCAAGAGGGTTTGCAGGCACTGAGGTTATTTTTAGGTCTGTTTTAATATATTCCTGTCCCAGAAATAAAATGCTTGTAATTGTTAGAGTTTCTGAAGACTTTGATAGTGCCAATCTAGGAGATGGCCTAAGAATCAGACATCATGCTAAGTCACAAGTTGACACCATTACATGTATCTGGAGAAGGTCTCAATATAGGGATCGGAAGATCATCTCCTTGGTAGTGTCACCACAGAACATGCTGAAGACCACCCAAGAGCAGCCAGTAGTGATGGAGAAATTTGGGTGATTGAGGTAAAGAGCTGTGTAGAAATAAGAGAGTTGCTACAGACAGAGCTGGCAACGTGTGGTCAAGCTGCAGGTTCGTTAAAATGAGGACTGAGGCAGGGAGGAGGGACATCAGTGGAGCCTGCCTTTGCGGACTGCAGGTGTGTAGGGCCTTGCCAAAGCTGTGGGGAATCTGGGATGGTGGAAGTATTCTGGGAATAGAAGAAACCAAGGAGTTTATCTGTGTCCCTCTTCTACATTTGATTCCATTTTGTCCCTGTCAACTCATCTTAATTTCTTAAAGCTTCTAATTATAAATCTGTGAAATCACAGGCAACATTTAATGAAAACAGTACACGTTGTCTGAGTCATTATGGTGTGTGTTTATCACCTTGTCATTTAGTTCAGCACCTGGTGCTGCTCAGGCTGGAAGATGCAGAGCTGGCAATTAAGATAACAGATTGCTGACCAGCCTGCTTGGCAGGTCAGGTTACAAATCAAAAGTCCTATGATTAACTATTAAAATAAATGTGTCTCTCTTTTCTTGTTAAAAGTGCTCTCTGGTGGACAAACAGTGGATAGAAGCACCGGACCACAACTTGCAAAGTAACGTAATTCAGCTGTCATTTCAGAGAACTGAAGATGGCAGGCCTTGAAAAATCTCAGTCCCTGGAGTTCATATTTAAGGCACATTTCACAGAAATTCAGAACAGCGTCTGAAGAAGCTGTCTGTATTTCATTGTCACTGACATTTTTCAATTCTCTTGAGCTTGGCCATCTCCTCTGCCAGTTAGGAAGTTTTACTGTCAACTTCAATAGTAACAAGAGGAGCTTTCCTGGAAATGCCCCACTGTGGAAGGGAATATTTCTCTACATGGCAAAAACTGACTAAGTTAATTTGTCTAAAAAAATACAATGGAGAAGTTAGATTTAAATTCAGAAGTATCTAACCCCACTGCAGTACCATACAGAAGACTGCATGTAAAAGCATCAGGCCAACATACGTGCATGGTTCATTTAAACTGGTCTGGTAGTTTTATTTTTCATTATTAGGCAGCAGAAGTAGGAAATTCTAGGTTTGGCTACATATTGTCTTTAGCAGAGTTGATAATAAATTTCCTTCTTAATTTTCCTCCATATTTGACCTTTTCTTGTTTTTAAAACCAGAAGAGCAACTATTTGGTATCAAAGCTGAAAAGAATATAAAGGTATCTCGTATAAAATTAAACATTGACAGTCCATTTCTGGACTTTTCGATTCACTATTGACTCATGACTGATCTATACTCTCCTATTTATAGCAGAAGGCAAGTGAGACAGACCACAGAAATACCACAGGTCAAGAGCTACACGTTACTACAGAGCATCCTTGCCTACAGGAAGATCAACTGTGCCAAAGAGCAGGCCACAGTGACTGTGAGTACTACATATGTATGCTGTATTATAAATACATTATCTTGGATACACGGTCTCATGGGAGACAATTCTTTCCACCATCCACTCATGCAAACCAGACCACAGGGAGCTAAGAACTAGGAAATCAAAACCAGTTTGAGATTAAAGGTTACTTTTGGAAATACAGTGCTAAATTACTGACTTAAAAATGACTAAATCAAAAGATTAAAGGTACCTAGAGCTGCTCTCTCTTAACAGCAATTTGTGACAACCACAACATGAAGAAAATGCTATTTACAGAAAAATTTCTATTAAATAATTATTTTCCTAGCTGTGCAACAGAGATGATAATGAAAATTCTTCCTTTTATATTTTTTTTCTTTTTGAAGACACAAACATCTCAACTGATGGGTACTAAGTCTACAATTCATTAAATACTTTGCTAATGATATGTTTATCATTACACACCAATAAAAATGCTTTTCCTTTCTGAGCATTTTAACACAGCATTTTTACTGCCACACAGTTGAAAGTGTAACGTAATATTTTCCTCTGGGGTTCTTTGCTGTCAAACAGGGCAAAGGAGATAGCTCAGCAGAGAGATCAAACTGAACAAAGGCATTTTTCTTTCCTCCTTGAGAGCTGATTTGTAGTTACACTTTCAGCTTAAACTGCACAGTCCAGAACTCATGTTCCTGAGGCTTCCAGGCTCCCATCTGCAGAGCTGGGAGGCCCTCCTCAGAGCTGGACCTTCTACAGTGGGCATGCTGACATCCTTGAGGCTCCCAGGTCCATGGCAGTCTCCTAGAAATGCTGTCCCTAATCTCAGAAACCTCAAGCTTGGAATAGCTGGCAACTTCTCTTACAGAAACCAGGTTGCACCATTTCTCAACTTACGTTTCCTGGTTATTTCCTCAAGGACTCTGGGTCCTTTGCTAGTGAGACACCATTGCAATGTGCTTGGGATGGGAAAGGTGAATGGGGACATACAGTCACAGCCCAAATTAGTCCTATCTTGCAGAAGAGTGTGTGCCACACCAGGCCGTATCAATGGGACAGCCATGGTATCCCTCATAAAGCTGGGCTTGGTATTTTCCCTAATGAAAATACAATACCTTCTGAAGCCAGTAACCTGACATGTATATTTATTGAAAACTATGTATAATCACACAACTGCCTCCTTCTCTACACCATCCCAAAGTGCATCCTGTGTTCCTAGAGCAAGATATAATCAGGAAAAAAAAAGGATGGAATTCACAGTAAATTATATTGTATTGTTAAGATTATAGAATTGTGAAGGAGAAAAGATTTATTATTCCTTTCCATGAAAAGACAGATCTTACCAGGAAAGACTGATGACAACAACAATTCTAATCATGAAAAAAAATCTGGTTTTGTTGGTGTTATTTCTTTGCACTGTAGTAACAGCTAGGTGCCAAACTCAGAGAAAAGTACTAGATGCTGTACATATAAGTAAACAGTCCTAAGGGAATTCCATGCTTAGCCTTAAAGGAGAGAAAATAGTATACAGTACAAAGACAAAAAGTAGTAGAGAAATAATCAAAACTAGCCCAGAAAGCAGATGTCAGAACACCTGCTTGGCAATATATAGCCAGCAAGTTACCACCGCTATTCACGCCTTTGACAGTCTGTTTATCTCTTTACACTCTCCCTCCCTCTCACCCTTACCCAAGGTGATGCTCAGTCTGTGTCACTGTTGCCACACAAGGCATCAAGCCACTGAGAAGTCACAGTTGATGCCATATTACTGAGTCACTAGAAACGAATATTTGGTTGAAAAAGTAATTAAAATTTGAAATTAACTTTGTTCATACAAAGACAGCAATCATTGCTGCCTCTTCTCCCTTCAGAATGGAAACACTCCTCATAAGAAGGCTTTGTAGTACAGTCTTACTTTTTGAGTTTAGCCAGTAATGAGAGACTGTTTCCTGTTCCCACTTTGTGTGAATCTACTAGACCTTACTGCACTCATTCTAAATTAAACCATAGGATTTCTAAGTTGGTTTACTGAAGGTTATCATCACCAAAGGAATTAACCTCTCACTTCTCAGTTCTTGTGTAGCTGGATATTGCTTCCCTTTGCAGTGGTTGCATAAAACCAGGCAATCAGCAGACATACCTTTTTGTACTTTAAATACCAATGTGCTGTGCGTACTACAAAAGACAAAGGTGAGAATCCTCTCTGACCTCTGTTGATGTCCTCAGAAGGAATATGGACTACAAATTTTTCTCCATGATGAATCTGTCCTGAATTTGAGATTCTACTATTATGTCCAATAGCCTACAGAATGACCATTACTGACTATCCCACCTCTACTACTACTAGCAATGGGTATACCGATGTCGCAGCAGCAAAAGAGATATGTATGGGTTTTTTGCAAAGTGGGAAAAGGATAAAGGTTAAAAAGGCAAGTGAAGAAAAAGTAAGCCTGATTGGAAGCAAGAAAAAAAAAATAAACCAACAACAACCAAACAAACCAGGGATTAATTATGTACTTGGGACAGCTAATGAAGCTGTGGCACAGCTAGTATGAGTTTACTATCAGGGCAAAGTCAAGTTGCAGCAAACTTATCTACATAAAATGTAATTATTCCTGGGATTACAAGTAAGCAAACGTAACAGTGTAAAATGGTCTAAAACCCTGAATGGCTCTATGGAGAATTTGGATGATGTAGAGATTATGAGCACTCCGGAGAAGAGGGAGTCATCTAATAGCGTGTCATGAGAGTGTATAAAGGCAATGACCAATTTTAATTTTGCAAAGTCAATGTAGAGGTGAATTTTGCTTTTTCACAGTATTAGTTTAGCAATGTAATAACCACAGAGACATTAAGCAAATACTCTGTGTGTTATATTTATAATATTTTACAGATAAAACAAGTTTAATGAGGTAGTAAAACCAGTTTCAATAATTGCCTAAAGCAACCTAATAGGGCTTACTATTTAATATATTCCCTATACATTCAAAAATTGCCATTCACCTACATGGCAGAAATAACCACTCCCAAGACAGCTATCACAGGTGGAAGCAACTTCCACAGTTTTCATTCAAGGTCATCCAATATAGCTGGCTTCAAGTTTTGTTTTCCATCTGGAAAGCCAGCAGTATCAGGCCCTGCCAAATTTCCCAAGGAGCACATTTCATGATGGCAGTGAATGCTATTTTAGAAGAACTCTGTGCCTCTTCTATTCACAGCCGTGGGCAGTAACTGCGGGTGATAAGATCTCACCTATACTGTTAATATTTACTGGGCCAGAATATGCTAATACATTTTAAAATGCATGAATTTTGCACTACTAATGATTTTGAGGTTCAGTTTTGATCTGTTCCTCTATCACACAGAGGTCTGAGGTTTTGCTGCCTGTCTCCTCTCTCAGCTAAACTGAGCTAACACACACATTATCTATTTTTACAATCATGTCTTTCAGCACGATAGATTTCCATGCCCCCCAGTGATATGAATCCTAAATTGCTTCTGAAGCCACACACAAGTATCCATAGCAGTAACACATGAAATGTGCAATGAAGAGGATGCTGTCTGAGCAGCTCCCTCAGCTTTTGGCTCTATTATCTCACCAGGAAAGAAAAAAAGGAAGTGGCACAGGAGAGTGAGAAAGGGAGAGTGCGCACATTCTGAAGCAGTATGTTTGCTTTCCTTAGCAGCAAAGACAGATTGAAAATTTACAGTTTGACCCAAAACTCTTTTTATAGAGAACATTTTAAGAAATGAGCTGAGAGAAGCCTGAGAAGCGAATGAGGGGGAATGCTGGCTAGCTATAGACTGATGCTTTTCTGTACATATTGTCTCCTTCGTATCAATATGTGCTGAGTCCTCAGCTTTTCTGAAAATAAACCCAGAAGAGCTGGAGATAGCATATGATGGCTTTAAGCTATATTTTCATTTCCTGGGCTGGCTGGAGATGGTCACAACAGCTCCTGGCTTAATTTTATGAAATTTCACAATATCAGTAGTATAGGAGAGATGCTACAAACAACCACAATTGCTAAGTAACCCTGACATATCCTGAGGAGGTCCCGCCTGGGCACTGAGACAGGGTCTTGAGACAAAAATAGGATTCGATAATGTAATTATAGAGCAAATCACAGTGCATCTGCTCTGCTGTGGCTGTGGCTGCCTTAGCTAAAACGTGATTGCACAATGTACTTGTGGCCTTCCCCAATTGAGGAAAGCTTTGATTTTATAATCTGAAAACTGGTTCCATGTAAACTTTAGGTAATTCTTCATAGCAAGCAGGTATTCAGCTGGAAATAGTACAGACTTCCTGGATATGAAGAGTACAGCTGTCTTCAGCTGCCCTCCTTTTCTTTTTAAAGGAGAAAATAACAGCATGGAGCAAAGCAAAGGACAGGCTTACAAAGGCTAAAGACTTGCAATTTGCTCCAAGGTCTGAGAAACATCGTGACCTGTTAATCGATTGCTTCAACTGATTTTGCTTTATTTCTTTGTATTGATAAAAAGAAAAACAAGAATTATCAGAAAGCTGGCCTCTTTTAAAGCATACACTACAAGATGAACTGTTTCATTGTGGTATATAGCGTGTAATCTGTTAAACAGATAAAAGAGTTCAGCTGCTTCCCTTGCTTTTCAAATAAAAATATTTCAGGGGACGGGCTAAGAACATGCTGTCACACATCTGATTTTACTGAGCTTCACTGAGCAAAATTAAAAAGCTGTGGTTTGCAATAACAAAGTCTCACAAATCTGAAAATCAGAGGTGTCAATTGGAGTTACCTGTACTGTATGTTTTTGCATCACTTCAGAATTCCACAAAGTTACACTGTGTAACATCTTTGTCTTTAAGTGCTGTACTTTCTCATTACTGAAATGAGGTCTCACATTATGTTTAGTACACCAGTACGGAATTTCCACATCTGTCTGCAAGGCAGAGACAAAAGAGTGTACAAAGGACTACAAAGCAGTGCAAAAGAGAGAAAAATCACATGTATTCAAACTGTACAGGTATTTGTGGTCTTCACTTACAAATTTTTGGTGTTTCATTTTTAAACAGGGTAAATCCTGTTTCCACTGTTCTCACTGAATGTTCACTTTCCCTGTATTTTGGGGAAGTTTTTCTTTAGCACAGTGATAGGTAGACTACAAAATATCTGTATTTGTCTAAGAGTAAACACAGGTATTCCCCTTCAACAGCAAATTATTGGTCTGTCACTGAAAATCAGTATGTGTTGCTCTGTGGGCCTGTTACAGAGATGCAGATAAATTTCAACACCTTCTTAAAGATATCTTCTGAAATTTAAAATAATTTTGATGGATATTAGTACATACCTGGCTTGTCCACCAGTCAGGAATGATGCAGTTTCTGGAAGCTGTCAGTAGATGTCTGCCAGAGAGTTTAATTTTTCAGAGCTGTGCCCCATGAACGCAGTGAGTTCTGCTTTGCGCCAGGGTACATAGCTGCCTTGGCTGCTGTACGTGGGGTGATCTGAGCAGTGCATGTTTTTGTTGAAGGACAGGTGGGAGACACATGCATGCAACAGCCCTACACCCAACTATCCCCTGGGACGGACTTGCCAGCGCTCCGTTGCCTCCCACCAGAGCCAGGGGCATTGGAGGTGGTCACTAGAAAACCAGCTTTTTGAGGGCCTTAGCTGGCAGCCCATGGCCCTCTATGCCACACAGCCCAGCAGACAGTAAGGGGAACACACCGAATTTGTGAGGAAGGAAAAAAATTCTGCAAAGCTGTTGCAAGAGGAAGGTGGGTGTCAGGGGAAGCGTTGCCACAGTGGCCCCAGATGCAGGGCAGCCATTTTGTATTGTCTGGTTGAGCTGCCAGAGAATGGCAGCCATTTTGTCTCTGGAGGCCACAGAGCTCATTTCACTTGCAAGGGCAAGCAGTTAGCATGGCTGGTGTGGCTCTGCAGTGGGAGGGCCCTATGAAGGGCTCCTTCTAAACTTCAAAAGTAAAATGTGCCCCTTAATTAAAGGAATGTTTGCTGCCCTTTCCCTTCTTTAACCAGAATCGTAAACCTGCAGGCAGCTGAGGCCTCTTATCTGGTCATCTACTGACTTCAGTATGATGTGAGTTACTGTTGCTGACTGTGTGTCCAAATCTCTTTCTAAAGGTGGAAAATTTCTTCCTGATGAGATTAACCTTTCTGTTGATGGCCCAGAGCGAAGATCGTGAGTATTTTAATATCCAGTACAGCACAAAGCAGCTTGCTTATTCACAGAGTGACTGTTGCATAGAGGTGGGCGGAAATTCATAAACTAAAAAAACAAGCTTTGATGTTTTAACTCAATACTTAATCACAGAAATGTATATGAAATTTGTTCAAATTGAAATTTTACTCATTTTGCTTTTGAAAACTGAAGATCTGGGTCTGTTCAACTCAGAGTGTTTGCTAGACATAAGCTAGCAGATGAGACAGAGCTTGCTTGGATATGTATGAGAAAAAAAAACACATACAGTTTTATGTGGTTTTTGAACACTACTCTATACCACTTTTTAAGTCTATTACTATTAAATCCTTTTATTTTTGAGTTTAATCCCACTGCCTGATTCTGAAATACTTTAGGACTTGCTTTGAAATAATAATGATGATGAAGTATCTGGCTTTTGTTTCTTCACCATCCCACTCTTTCTTTCACCCCTACTGGGTGACTCTTCTAAAGCTTTTAGTGATGATGAACTGTTCAGTAAAGATTTTATTTAGATACTGAAGTGTTACCAACTGCGAGTACTGTAATGTAACATTTGTGTTGTGATGTGGGAACAACATATTTCATTTTATCCCTTTTGTTGTCCTACAGATTCATTAGTCATTGGCATTACTTTGTTCAGTGGGGAGAGGGAATATGGACTCCATAGTATTACTATGGTAAAAATAAGGCCTCAGTGCCTCGACTTTCAAAGCAAGAAAAGCTGTCTGTATGTTTTGCTAAAGACTCCCTCATGTAGAGTTCATGTCGCTTGAAGAGGAACACGTGCTATATAGATCACAGCTGAGGAACTGCCTGAAAGAATATTACGTTATTGATGATCTCACATATCAGCAGGAAAAATTTTTACTTGTTCACGCACAGATGTGTGAAAAATGCAAACCAACTCCAGGTCCACGGAGCATCCAGACCTTGCTAGGGTTTGGGTTTTCTTGGGGTTTTTTGTACTGGCTGATATGCTAACCTGCAGCAGTTCTCTGCTAACTGCTCTTATCTTATGGGTATTGCATTTGTTTGGGCAAAATGTTCAACAACAGTTAAAGACAACACGTGTTGTTGCAGAGCTGTTTCAGACGTCAGTAACTGTGAGTTTTATTATTATCCCATTTCGATCTTCTTTGTGTGTCTTCTTCAAGGAAAACAGTAATTTCAATTAGCAGTCTTAGAGCAAGTTCATTCCATGGAGGAAACCTGCATCGCTCTGACAAGGGAAGAATTTGTTCTGATTTCCATCAGCCACAGGTCTAGCTTACAGTGTTTTGTTTTCTTATTCTGGAGTGTGACTATTATTAAAACATAGTGCCTGTGCTGTGAAGAGTTGTGGTAGTTGCTGGTGTGTGTAAGTAAAGCTGACAGGCTGTATGCCTCTAACAGGAGGGAGCCATGCACCATTAGGGCTGGTGGTACACCCATAGCACATGCCCTCTGGCTTTTTTTTTTCTTTTTTTTTTTTCTTTTTTTTTCTTCTTTAAAGCAGAGCTACAATGTACTTTTATCCTAGCTTTAGGATCTGGCTACATGTGAATGAAAAAATCAGTCATATAGTCAAACAGTGAGAAGAATGAACCATTACTTTTAGAAAGGTAGCTAGAGATGTAAGCAGTGGCTGGATGTGTGATATGGAATTATTTCACTGGGTTCATGCTTTTATAAGAACTAAAAAAAGCCCAATTTAACTCAAGAGAATTTCTACTCTGTTGCTAACAGCATGAGGGGAAAAAAAGAGAATACAAACATAGCACACATTTTGTCCATTACTATATGTATGTTTTATCCTTTTCTTATAATTGAACGAAAAGCTAACGTAGTTACAAGAACTAAAGAGATCTCGTTCTCATTAAAGCTGGTCTTGAACTCAGTAGTCTGAGCATAGATGGAGTACTGCCAGTTCAAAGTCAAGTCTGCCTTAAACCTGTCTGAGGCGACTCAGTTACATACAGTTGGTTGTATAGGTCATTCATAGGGGAATCTAGGCCTGTCAGAAGAAAAAAATTACTAAAATTCATGACCTACATATACACTTCTGGTCTTGGGACACTGGCAATGCATTACTTTGGGAAAGAACTGAAAAAAACTAAATATGGCCACATATAAAGTCTTCTACAGTATGTCTATTAATTATTTGTGTAATTTGTCTAGTTAAACAGATACAAAACTTGGACCACTGAAGTAACTGTGAGTTGTGCTCTTAATCTGAGAAAGAGGTCATTAAAAGACATTCGTCATTGAAGACAAATGCAACCGAGACCCTCTGTGAGTGTAAACTATCCAGAATGAAAGGCAGGAAAGAACAGATGCTGCTCTATTACTTGGGCATCACTAGCAACATGCCTCTCACTTGTCAGGAATAAAATGTAAAAACATTTTTAAAAATGAGATAAACACAAATAGACAATTTTTTTTGACTCCTAAAAGCTATTAAGGGAAGCATGTTCTAATTCTGGAGGCCTTTGGGAGTGAGAGAGGCTGCTTCTTGTTTCACACTTGCTGAGCCAGTATAAAGAACTTGCCTGTTGTAAATGGGCTTAGAAAGATGGGAAGCCTACACAGGGCTTGAAAAATCACAATCAGTGCAGCCTTGGTTTACAAGTAGAGTCCCAGTGCAGAGACAGATGCTATCTTACCATTTCAGTCAGTGGTGTTAACAAACTGAGTTTAACAGCCTCAAGGATGAATGATGTTCTGCCACAAAGAAGGGAGCAGTGGGGCTAGAAAGCTGCGTGAATATCCCCAGAAAAGTCATCTCAGCCCGCTGCTGCTGAAGGAATGAGAGGGTCTTTGGCAGTGGCACAGACCTCAGCCCCCCTTGCTGAAGACAATGGCAGCAGCAACAAGCTTGGCTTTCTGTGACTTAGAAAAGACAAAAAGTGGGGCCATCTCTGGCAGTTGCTGCCTCTGTCACCCACCTGCTTTGCTAATACCTAGGGCCAAACCTAGTGGAGATGCTCAGAAGAGCTTTCCTCACTCAGGCAGTGAACGGCTGGGGAGTGCGCTGGGTAGCTCTAGGCAGAGTGTGTTTGGATGATGAAGAGTACTGTTGCACAGTATGAATGTTAGTTATATTCCCTTTTCAATAAGCAAGCTCCTCTGTGTTAAATTCCCTACTCAAACACCTGCTGGGCAATACAGAGTAAAGAGTGTGATGAGTGTGACCACAGGGGAAATGAAAAGAACAGACTGGATACAAGAACAAATAAAGCAAGCGAAGAACATGCAAAACGATGATAAGCAGATGTCTGCCATGGCTCTCATTCACTGGGACAGTTTATTTCAGTGCTTTGTTTGATATAGAAAATGTCAAAAGAAGTGCAGGATTCAATGATGAGGCAGCTTCTGGATTAAATTTATGTACAAGCCAATAACCAAGTAGTTGTTTGACTACCAGGAGCAGGTGTGACAAAACCTTTCCCGTTTACTTTATTTGGACCACTCCAGCATTATTAAAAGTCAGTGTTACTATTACCAGTCCTTTTTCCAAAGGTGTCTAAGCAGTGATTCTGGGCTGAAGTCTTCTGGGGTAGTACTCAGAGACAGATGTCTGTGCTGTTTGAGGGTGAGGCATTCAACCTGTGGCAGCGCAACTCACGGCACAAGGTCTGGGTTCAGCACGTTTTAGCTGTACCAATATTCTTGGCCTGTCAGCAAAGGCATTAGTTTCTGACCTCAGGTACTCACAGACAAATGGGACTTCAAAATAATTCACTCCTTATTAATAAGTCCTGGTCTTCTAAATTCAGTGATTTAGAAATATAAGCCATATTGACTTCTTCAGAACTGGATTAATATTCATAAACCTTCAGTGAGGCTCCTATGCCTGACCCTTTTGGCAGTTTTGAAAATCTCTCTTGGAGTATTGCTATTTAATTTGATACATCAAAATGTGTTTTGTGTTCATAACTTAATGGCCATTTAACAAATGTCAAATCTTGGCTGCTATTAGTCCAGAACACAGTGTGCTCTCTTGTGACATGAACTAAGACCACTAATGAAGTGAGGAATAAAGCTTGAATTAGGTTACGTTGTGGAAGCTCCAAATCCCCTACCTGTTGATATTTTCTTCAGACAAATATCCTTCCCACAAAGGGTTGAAGTCAGATGTAAAAATATGCTCTGTAGACACGTACTTTACTAAAGTTTCCTTTTGTAAGTAATAGATCCCTTTTATGTCTTCTGCAAATCATGCTGAATAAAAAAGGTAATTTCCTTTGCAACTATAAAAATAATTTCCCAATGGCATTTTGCAAGCATTCACCTAACTGGGATGCTCTTTATCTTTCTTCCTTTTAAAATGTCAAGCAGATAAAAGTCTTCTAAATAGCATTCTTTCCCATTTTGATTAATTTTGCATAGTGTTTTCCCAGAAGTATTGATACTTACATAAACCTGAGTTCTGATTCTCTTCTGACTAAGACTTCCCGAAGTCTCTGGATCTTTGCCATCTCAAGCTCAATTTCCTCAGGCATCATTGTTGTTTCAGCCATTGAAATGATGTCAAGTTGATCTGTGTGTGAAAGCAGAGAAAATGAATTAAGCTAGTCAAACTGTCTTAATGCGTTTTTTAGGAATGTAAATTTAATCACAGAGCTATCTGACTATGGGGTAATTAATGCAAGTAGTAAAGAATATTCTAGCTGAATGCTACATTGACTGGTTTCTCTATTGTTTTGCTTATTACTTTCGATGTAACCATTCTGAAGTGAAAGAATCCCTAAGCCAAAGTTACATTCATTTTGTTAGTCAGAATCTATCATACCTCTAAGGACTCCCAACCCAGTACATAACTATAGCTACTGTTCCTTACTTGGTATGACTACAAACTTTGAAAAAACAGCCATAGACTGCTACAGAACTCACTCAGAGCAGTTACTTGCAACTCTGAAGAGTCCTATCTTGGTGCAAGTGCAGGCAATGTAAACTGATGAAGGTTTCCCATCTTTAATTCTTATAACTTTTTATGCCATTCCACCATCTCAGCTAAAGCCCAGACTCACTAGAGAGGAGCAGAGGATGTGATTAGAAATGACGTCGGGCCTAATCCTTCGAGGGGCTGAGTGTTTCTCAGTAGGGCAATGAAATCAGTTGAGGAGACAAACAGCACTCTGTAGTAATTACTTGGCAACTGGTAAGGCCAGGGTCCTTCTATGATTATTTCTCTAGAATTGATGTATTACCTCTTCTAATCCAGAAAGAAACAGAGCTATGAATTGTGTTCATTGAAGGTAGAAGGAACCAATTTCAGAAGGTGGATTTGGGAAGGAGCAACTTGGCCTCTGGAAAACCATATCCCAAGGGTTCACCATACATGGCCTTCATTTTGAACAAGAATTTAGAGACTAAAAAATAGAGTGTCTGCGTGTTTTGGTACCCAAATGGAGACATATTCCTGAAAGCAGGCCTGTTTCAGCTGTATTGGTTTAATAAAGGAAAATGGACAGGTCAAAATGTGCTCAGCATGATTATGCAGAAAACAGCAGACAAAAAGCATCAGAAAAAAGGCTGTTCAATTAATTAAGAGGAGATGAATTCCCAAGTGCCTCATGACAGACTAAGCACAAACAGCTGAGAATAATTTCTGACAGAAATTTGGAGTAGGAATAAAACTACAAAATCTCAACAAACACAGTCCTTGCATGAGCTTAGTTCACAAAGACCTGTTTTCCCAAAATGTAAAGAATTTCCCAAAGTAAAGAAATTCTATAGGATATAAAGAAAATACATTTTCTTTATATATAAAAATATATTTTATATATATATTTAAAAGTTATCCTGCTAGTATTGTCTGCAAGTTTTGGCTTCAATTCATAATGAAGAAAGTGGGCAAATAAACATTAAAATCACCCTTTCCCTCCCCTTACACCTTTATCTGGATGTGTGGGAATGAGGAACCCTAGCAAAGTCTTGAACTTAGTAGCAGAGTACCTAACACGCTGTGTTACTACTAACAGATGGGCAGAATTATAATTCAGTATTCACTAGATGTTTATCTGACATCAGTCAAAAGAAACTAGAACAAAGATTCTGTAAGTATAGTTTTGCCTTGTTGCTTTTCGGGGTTGTGGAGTTATTTTAACTGCTTGCAGCATAATTGGCTTAGGTGCAAATTTATTTTCCAAAAGTATTAAGCAGGAGATAGGAAGTTATTCTGATGCTACCATGAATTAAAGCCAATAATACTGGTAATTAGAGAGATAAGCCACAAATATATTACACATACATACTTACTTTAAAATTAGTTCTCAAGAGCTCAGAAAACAGGAAAAAAAACCCCTATCTTATTTCCACTCTGCAATTCTAGCTGTAAATGCCTCAGTGTTACCCCTTGGATCAGATCAGCTATCATACCCTGTTTTCAGTAATTCAGGAGGGGAATTGTGAACAAGCCTTATGCCCTGAGCATGTGCTTAAACCAACACAAGATTTAGTGTGACAAGCAGTAGTCTAGTCTGACCTCTTGCAGAACAGTCACAGATTCTCCTTCACATCCCACTCAATGTGTACTTGAACCAGCGAAAATATTTTTGAAAGCTATCCAAAATTCTGTAATGTTTTCAAAAGAATCAAAAATGTAAGCAAGGCACCACAAATTTGAAAGTGGAGGGAAATAAATATAGAAACCATAAGATATTAAGTCGCAATTTGTCTGCAAACTTAGAGATGTAGCTAGAATAATACAGAGATATAAAGAGTGGTTTAGTTTCTCTTCATAGCAGTACATGTGCTGTGAACATACTGTAAGGTGACTAATTCTCATGGAGATCTCAAACTGGAAGGAGGATTGGCAAAAGCTGCATTAAGGGAACTTTGAGAGGAAAAGCCAGACTGGGCAGCTGAAATGGGAAGAAATTTGAAGGTGAGGATATAGAGAACTGAGTAGAGAGAGTGCTGGAAGAGATTAAGAGCCAATTCTAGAGGGGTAGGCATGGTCTTCCAAGGAGAAGGAACTGAAGTAAAATCATACTTTATGCATGTTCACCTATGCACTATTAAGGAATTATACCACTTCTGCATTGAATCTCCTGCTTTTCTAAACCTCTTTTCCTAACAGGTAAAGACTAAGTGAGCTCCTCTGACAGCTGCCAATTCCATTTATATAGGTGAGCCCATGGGTCTCATAAACCCAACATAGCTGCAGTATACCACCCACTTTAGCCCCCTCTGAAGAGTATGCATTTTTAAGGCAGGCTTTGAAGGAAAAGGCACAATTAGAACACTGTGTTTCCCAGAAATCCTGGAATAGTAGAGCACAGGTGTGAGGACACTCCAGAAATAGAAGCCTCTGAAGAGGCCACAGGTCAGGTTTCCTACCTCACACCTTCACCATTGCAATCCTCACAAATCACCAACCTGTTTGTGTCTGAATTTCTCTTCTGATATTGTGGATAACTGTTTGGCCTACCTGGCAGCAGCTATGCTGAAGGATAATTAATTATTTTTCATAAAATGGTTTGAGCTCCTGGGATGTAAACCACTTGAGAAGGAGTATGTTAACATTATTAAGCCTTGGAGTAAAGGTCTAGCTCTGTCCCAGTGATGAATGACACCTTTAGTGCTTTGAGATGTGATTCTCAACAACTTCACACAGAAGTCTCTTACCTTTTCATAAAAGAAAGGAGAAACATTTCATTTTATTTAAAGCAGATATGCATTAGTCAACTATTTTTTAGCATATATCGTTATTAAGCTCCATTTCTGGTAATAAGCAAAAATTCATAAAGCAAAAGTGAAGACTACACTGAGATTAGTCACAGCCAGTGACAGGATGAAACTATTTTGTCTGCTCTGCAATCTCCAGGATAATTTTCAGTGACAAAGAAAGAAGTAAAATATTATTACTGTATGCACAAGATATTAGCATGAAAATAATTACTATACAGAAATAAAATTATCAAGCTATTACATATAATGAGAGGGACTGAAGAGGTAAACCTGAAGCTATTTATGCATCTTTTTGCTTCAATTTAAATGCAGACTGGTATAGTTAAACTGGGTATTAACTTAATGATCACATTTCATCTTCAGTGTGCCAGCCAGAAATGGAACATTAGCCACCTGTGATGAAAAGCAACAACAACAAAAAAATGCCTATTAAGTCAATAAGCACAAAGAAAACTTTAAAAGAATACTGAAGTGATACAATGAGAAATGGGAAAATGCATTACACCTGGTGTCAATAGTTTCAGACAAATTGGTAAGGAAGGCTGTAAGGAAAAAGTAATTATCAGAAAAAAAATCCTGCTGCTGTCACTTGATGCAAGCATATTGTTCACTGAGAAGCTCATTGTGCTCTACAAGCATTAGCTGGTTTAATTGTAACTTGGGAGTTTTGTTATCACCATCTTTGTCAAAGACAAATGCAGGGACAAGGTGAGGTGTATCAGTAACACAAAGGGACCCAAACCTATGCTGTAGAAACCCAAACCAATGTCATTGTTATTCTGGTGGTATCCATGTGCTGAACAGCAATCAGACCTCCACTTCATGAACACCTAAAGCAGCATGCAGGCACTTTGCAGTCTAGAGGCAGTAAGAGCTGAGTTGTTTATGGAAACATAGCAAGTCTGTGGCAGAGCCAGCACAAGGTTTGCTGGATCAGTGGCTCTTCAGGACATTGTTTATCCTTTTTCTTGCTTGTAAATCTGTTGCTGTTGTAAACTATCAGTCACTCAGCCTTGAAGAGTCGTCTCAGCCATTTAGCAACAGAAGAACTCCAGCACAGGTAAGGGTAACGGCCCAGCTATTCTACCACGCTTTTTTCATCTTTGACATGGATGAACCATCTTAAATGGGACTGTGTTTGTTCAATCCATGACTGCTGAGAGCTCTTTAAAAGACTGCAGTACAAATCAGCTGCATGGCTTCTCTAATGTGGACACCACTCAGTAACAAGCCTGGCTGCTCAGCCCACTCAATTACACTGCTTCAGTTGAGAATTATTTTAAGTCATTGTTGTCCTGGATTGGATTTAAACTTAGCAGTATGAGGCCTATTTCCACTCCCTTGAATTGTCCAATAATAAGATAATCCTTGTTAAAATACTGTTAATGACTAAGTTTTTTTCCACATCTGGGTCAGCACTTTTGGGGTTTTCTCAAGAATTCAGTGGAATTCTCAGAATAATCCTCTTTCACTGAAGTATATTAAATACTAATAGAGCACAGTGGAGCAAGTGTGAACTGTTTCAGGTATCAAAATCAAGACTTTCAAGACGACTATTAGTTAATGAGCCAAAGCAGAATTAAGCAGGAGGCACAGGTTAGAGACAAATGAAGAGAGAACCAGATAGTACAACTCAAAACCAACACAATTGGTGCAAATCAAAATAGTTGCATAATGCAGAAAAATGAATTGTTATAGTACAAAATATTCCAGATAAAAAATGTTCATGTTAAAAGAATGATCCCTGTAGTTCATCACTCGCTTGTCATCTGGAGGCACAAATGACTAGTCTCGTAGCCAGGCCTTCTATTATACCTTTTACTGTTGCCTCAACATATTCAGAGGCCCAGAGTTGTTTTTTTCTCTTTGATTTAACCTGTTTGGAGCAGGATGCAGTGACCAATAACTAACCTGTGAGAAAAAAACAACATCTAATTGCTTATTCCTAATCTAGCCTGCTGCAGCATTCTATTACTGTGAATCCTAACAATGATTAAATTTGGCATGTGTGTGGAATGGTATTTATTCAATGTTTTATGCTGGAATTACCATATAAATATAGCTAATAGCTAAACACAATCCAAACAGCTGCAATATATTTTGTTCCTGGCTTCCCTAACAGGCAGGCAACATTGTGCAATTTAAAATGGGTAGACTGGAGGAAAGGGCGAAGGTGGCATAGGATAGTACCAGTGTGGAAGTGACCTGACTGTCATGGTGCTGAGCCCATCCCACCACTCCTGCTGGTTTGACTGCCTGGGCTCAGGGTTAGTTCAGACATGGTGCAGGTGGCTGGCTTTGAGAAGTCCCAGCAGAGCCTCCCCCTCCTTCCCCCTCCTCTTGCTCAGAGGCAGATTCCAAGCTGAGACTCTGGCCCTTGGCCATTGCCTCCTCCCTGGGGACCTGGACTTGACTTCCCACTTGACCTTGGGCCGGCCTTGTACTAGGGATTTGCCTGGAGATCTGGACTATGGCTGACCCTGGTTGCTGTCACCAGACCTGCTCTTCTTTCCTTGCGCAGGTAGCGTTGGGCTGTGCCCTTGCCAGAGAGGACACTGTTCCTGCCCCTGCCCCCCTTGTTGTGACTCTCAGCCCAGGGCTTGCCTACCCTTCTGGAGCTGCAAGCCCTTCTTGTACCCAAGACTGATCCTCCATCTGCAGTTATTAATGGCAATATTCCTCATGGCTGCAGTGAACCTTGGACAAAGGCTCGCTTCACCATGGTTTCCCTTTCTTACCTTTGATGATTTCTGGAGAAATTCCAAAAGAATCTGCATATATAAATATAGACTGTGGGAACTGGTATCAGATCACTGCACATCTGTTTCAAATAGCAGTGCACAGGCATATTACCTGCTTCTAAGTGCATTACATAAACTCAGTGCTTCACATTCTCTCTTTCTATGAACAACATTACGAATATTTTTGTACTGCCTGTGACTCCCAGTGCCTCTGAGATAGAGGCTGCTCTACACGCATCCCAGGAGTCAGTCCTCATCCTGCCACTGAGTACAGTCCACAGCCCATTTCAGTGGCTTATTTTAGAAAACACTGCATCCTCCTCTTCTCCCTCAAGGCAATCGCTTCCCTCTGCTTGTCAGTTGGCCCTCCTATTTCATCTCTTGCACTGAAAACAGACTGGTGATGACAGCCAATTTAGTAGAAGTTGGAATCATGCTGCTGGTTTTATCTGGCCTCAGTAACCAACTAATAGACTACACTGAGGCAACAGGAGTGCGCATACCTGACGAGTTTTAACACTGGGGAAAAAATAATCTCTAAAGACAACAGTAGCATGCAGAGGCTATTACTGGCAAAAAACTAATGTTCTAGTCCCCTTAGATGTGCTAAAGTTACCAGAATAACTTTGCTTCCACTGCCATCAATAGCACTGACTTCTGGAGATGACACAGCTAAATTTTGCTTCTAGCAGGAAGCTGAATTTTTTTTCTTCTCTTACTGTGCCTGTTACAGCTTTTGAATCCTTATTAATAAGGATTATTATTAATCCATGGGTCAAGCAACACATTTATTTTGGAATCACTGGCATGTATATCCATGAAATGCACTTTGAGCTGACACAAACCGAGCACGTGTCCTTCGCATGTGGCTAGATGTGCATTGTCCCTGCAAGTAATGGTGGCCAGAAAAAAACAGGACAAAACTGAGTCTGCTAGAAAATGCCAGAGAAGTGCCATTCTGGTTTCCTATCAGTGCATGAGGATCCAGAGCAGCCTTGCAGTTCTGGAGATGTTGAATTCTCCATAAAACCCTGGAAGCAGAAGTTTCAACTGCAGTGCTGGATGCAGATGCACAGGAGGTAATCTTGGAGCCCTGAAAAACTGGTTTAAACTAGGCATCAAAGCTGACAGTATTTTTGCCAGACAGCACGGCATCTAGAAATCCCAAAGCTGGTTTTTCACATGCTTCATGTCTTGGGGTAAACCTCTGGGCTGGTTGATTCCCCTTACAGCTTGGCTTTGCGACGGGCAGCTGTGAAATCTGGCAGCTTTAGGGAACCCCTTTGGCAGGAAGGAACCAGAGATGCATACTGAAAGCTAATTAAATGCCAGGATCTCGGGGAATGTCACAGTCACCAATATCCCTTTTTCTGAACAGTTACTTGGGGAAGGAGAAAAAGAAAGTGGGAGATTTTTCTGATTCAAGGGGAAATGTGGTGCATCTATGCTTCTAGTAAACCTGAAATACAAAGTACTGGCCACCTCAGCTCTGTACTGTGCTGCTTAAAGATGACTTATGTTCTGAGATAAATTGCTAGACTAGAAGAATGCCTTCACATCTGTGGTCCATGCAGCAGGTCCTCAGTTAAGAGATCAGAATTTCATGTCTGTAGAGAGACACTCTGGTACAACCTGTAGAAAAGCATGACATCTCTCTGAGATGATCTAAATGCATTATCACACATTTAAATTTGCCATTTGTGGGAGAAGAGGAAACCTTGCTTTCATAGTAAAGGTTAGAATCACTGGGAAAAGCACTGTTGCAACATCAGCTGCAGTGAAAATATTATTTTGCAACTGAAGAGAATGAAAAATACTTTCTACCATCCCTTAGGATGATAACTGCTTTTTCACTGATTGCTTATGGAAATAGATTAATTTTTTGTAATCAAAATGAAAATCTTCTGATTGTAGGACTTAGTAACAGCATTAGTAAAGACTACAAAAGGCACGAGCAACCTAAAAAGACATAAATACACCAATTTTGGAAGGTTTTGTTTCAAATTTTGCTGAATTAATTTGTCAAATTAATCAACCTTTGGAAGAAGTCATATATGGATACTATGATTATTTCTTTTGCTGTATTCATCTGCCTCTTCTCACTATTTGACCACCTCTCAGTCTTGTTTAGTATTCAACATTGAATATCAAAGATAGTCTGTTTCTGTAATATATTAAATTACTCCTTCTTGTTTTCTAATAATAGGCTACCATGACTTATGATAAGTGTGTGCAGTTTTATGCATAGCTTTAATCTGTTATAACTTACATGTATTTTCTGCCATCTTTGAATAATTTGATCAGTATTCACTAAGCACGTGTCAATAACTTCAAAATTATAAACAAAACAAAGCTTGGAGTTTTCTTTCATGCAGAAATCTTAGCAGTAAGCCCGGCACCATATAGACTCTGCAGGGGATAAAGCAGTTGGGTTGAGGGGACAGGAAAGTGTGAATTTGTCTTGTGGAGATGATTAGCTCCACAGGTCCCTTCTCCTAATCCAAAGCTCACTGAAGTCAACAGGGGTCTTTCACTTCAGCCTGGTTTGTTGTTTGGTTGGGTTTTTTTGGGGGGTTGGTGGTGGTGGTTGGTTGGGTTTGGTTTTTTTTTTGGTTGGTTGGTTTTTGCATGTGTCAACTTGCCCTTCCAGGCATGCAGTTATTTTTGCCTTTGAAGGAGAAGAGTAAGTTTGAAAAAATCTTGGAAGTACAGACTTGGCTTTTCAAAAATCTGTAGAAATCTGCTGGTGTTCTCTAAAATTAACAACCTGATGAATTTTGTGGAGCTGGGCTGTGATATGCTAGCCTTTGGTCAATGCTGAGGGTAAAAGAATGCCAGGAAAAAGCAAAATAGTAAGACAGAACTGACATTCCTAATTTTGTTGAATTCAACAGAATCTGACTGAGTCTTTGAACTGCCACATGGTAACAAAAACCCCCTATTGCTAAAAACCACCAGAGATCATTCTGTTTGCCATATCATTTCCTTCCAAGGTCTATTAAATCATCTGATGTGACTGGAGATGGCTCTGTTCAAACAGCTGTAGTCTGAGTGCAATAGCACAATTATAATATTGGGATTTATTTTGTCCAGGTCATGAATACTTTTTTAAAAAAAAAAAAAAAAAAAAATCACATTTAGATATACAGTCTAAACATATTACAACCTGAGTTTCTACTTCAAAAGTGTCTCTCTCACACTCTACCATATGACCTCATTTTAAAATTAGGTAAGCAGAGAATATAAAAAGCACTGTGGGCAATTGCCCACTGCTCTTCCAGAATCACTGCCCTGTCTGTTCCATATCAAAGAGCCTCTTGTTATAAAAAAAGATTCTTTTAGTTGCTTATCCTGTATGTTCTTGTTCTCATCTTCAAGCTTTGACCTTTTATTTTTCATTATTTACCTTTGCAAAAAGCCTGTTGGCAGCAGTCTATTCTTTTCCATTTCAGGCTTTTGTACGCTATGGTCTCACTGAGATTTCTCTTGAAATATAAATGCCAGATTCACAGCGTTGAGTATTAACTCCTTCCTCTAACTCTCAAAGTCCTTTTGGTTTCTATGGTATGATACTCAAAGTATTGCACACAATGACTCCTTTCACGTTTCATGGAAGAAAGTGCCCAAATGAGGTCCTTAGTTGCTTTGCATCTTTTATGCTGTACTTCTGTAGATCAAGTAGTATTGGACTGAAGAAAGGCTGGTTTAAAAACTGAAAGAGATCTTGCCATGAGTTTTCTAATTCAACTACATATTCCCAAGCAGAAATAGACATTCAGGCAGTAAAAGTGACTGCTAATTAAGGATGGTCTTCAGTACTTTGCTAACTAGAAGTTTTACAGTTAAATAATGGTTCCAACTTTCTAATTTAGGGACTGTTTTCTGCCCTCATTCCCTATTTACAGGTATGTATCAGCACAAGTCCATGATGATAAGATCTATAAAGATCTTGCCTCTCAAAAAAAAGCATCAATTAAATTGTCTTGTTTGTTATCCTGAGAAATGTATAAGCAGTAATTATTCTTGGCTTTGTCTTTTGTCAATTTATGATAGTTCCAATTTCCTAAGTGGGTAATTATGCAACCCTTTAATCTTACACTTCCCCCAGGAAAAAGATGTCTCTAGTCTTAAGAAACTGCTCTATGCATAGAAGATTTCATTTTGTTTGTAATGATAACCTACAAAAACCAGCCCATCTCTCAATAGTTGTTCGTCCTTCTCTGACAACAAAGACTCTGTGAATCTGCACCAGTTTGGAGTTCTTGTAGAAATCTAATGTGATGCATAGGACTTAATGTGATATGCAGACTTAATATATCTTAAAATCTACACTGCCATCCTGTATTTGGATGATAAATTCAATTTGTTCTATCTTGCACTTAAGCTTTCAGATTTCAGCATTCTCCTGACTTTTGATGCTGTCAAAATTGTGATACTCATCTACTTGTGAAGATGGAGATTTTGGTTAGCTAAGAGGAAAGGTTCAAGGACAGGGGAAAGGATTGCTTATGTTAAATGACAATGGGTGGTGTAAAATTAAGTAGAGGTGAAGAATAAGCTTTGACTGGAAACTAGTAACTATCCAAAGCAGTACCATTCTGAAGCAATCTTTCATGTAGGATATTGGAGGAAAGGAACCAAAGCTGGTTTAAACTAAGATCAGAACTTAGGGATCTCTAAAGGCCTCACTTTGTGGGGAAAAAAATCCTGTGAATAAGCTCAGGTATTGTATGGTTGTCTGCAGTTGCAGGAGGGTGGACTCAGGAAATAGAAAAGATTAATTTGACCATTATCTGGGACTTTACTCTTTAAGGCAGGATTTAGCTTTTTGAGGTCCAGTGTCCTCTGCAGTCAGACACTGCCCACACAAAGACTCCAAACTCTTTCCCCATGTACGAAGTCATGAGGATCCATCCTGTCAAATTAAACTATCACTTCAAGATAGTGCACCATCTCTGCTTTCATATTCTTCCATCTGGACCTCAGGGTGTTTGCTTATGCAAGGAACTGACTCAGTACAATAGGACAATTTGCTACCTAATTATCTGTAACTAGAATCATTTCCTTTCTAGCTGTAAATCTATGTATGCTTTGGTGCTGGTTTATAGCACTATCATTATGATTTACATGTAGGTTTTTTCCACTACTGAGAGTTCTACTGGCTTTATTTTTATATCATGTCTTTGATCTGTGACTCACAATACCCTGGATAGTCCCCTAAACAGTCAATTTTAGGGGGAGAGGGAGGACTTTTCCTCAGTAGTACCCCCTCCGGCAGCAGTTTAAAAGCTAATACAAACCATATTTACAGATCAGAATTTCAGCACTCACAGCAATAAATGCCTAAGGACTCAGAACTTAATATTGAACTAAATGTTTCTTTGAAAATATAAGATAAATATAACTTCCTATGAAAGTCATCCCATAAACAGTGAAATAAAAGCCCCAGGCCTGATTTGATTGTGCCATAATATTAAGTCAAAAATACAGATTATTTTAAGGTGATTGAAATTTGCAGAAAGTGCTTCTGAAGTAAATAAATTCAGGGTATGCAGAAGTATGGCCACTAACATAAATTACCCTAATGCCACTCACAGACTGGGTCTTGAAAACCCTTAGGGGCTTTGACACTCCAATTATAGGGCTGAACCTTGCTACTTTGAAGTTGATTCCAAGACTCTGCCTAGGCAATTTGCAAGCTCCAGCCAATTTTCATTATCGTCAATGATAATAATGTTGCACACATCTCTTCAGCCTGTTAGAGGGCAAATGCATAAAAATGAGGAAAACAGAATCATGAAAACAGCAAAGGGAGTTTGGAATTAATATCTTTTTATAAAATCCTTTTTAAACTCAAGTCCCATTGAATTAAGAAACCCAGAGACGTTATTTGTGGATTCATGTGTGATTCTCCACTCAGCTGAAACCGAATCCTCTGTTTTAATATAAGAATTGCATCTCTGAGTTGAGATAGTTTTCAAATATCCAGATGCTAAATTTGGCAGGTTTAACACTTTTTTCTTATGGTGGCTGCGATAAGGTCACTACTGCTCACGCCTTCAGATGCAAGCTGGTCTGCAGGTGACTGCTCAGCAGCCAGCTTAGTATCATCTCAGTACAGCTCCTATCACACATCAGACATAACTCTACCAACACAGAGTGTCTTTACTGGTGTCTCAGAATACCGAGAGAGTGGAAAAAGGACTTGCTCACATACAGAAATTTTTCCGAGCAATTACAGCATACTGGAAGGCATCATCGTGATTGGTGTGACCACTTCAGACTTCGGTTTCCAGCATCCCCAGTGCCTGAACTGAGCCACAAACTCTCTTCAACACTAGTACAGTCCATTTGCAAAATAGCCTGTGGCATCTCATCCAGCCATTTCTGTTGTGTATAAAGAAGGATTAAGTGGTTTTGAGTGGGATTTACAGAAGAGCTGTCCATATAATTAGGTCTGCAGAGAATTATGACAGACTTAACAAAGTACTGTAATTGAATTGTGCAAGAACATTTTCCAGACTTCCTACTGTTATTTCCAATTTTAAATAAACTCTACTTTGGGTATCAGTACCACATTCCCTGTTGCCAGATGCTCTGACAACAGGATTTTTCACACATTTGGCTGGTGGCTTTAGGTAAAGTGTGAAAGCAATTTCCCCCAGACCACAGTACATGTCAGTCTGAAACTAGGCAACCTAATGTGTCTTGCTGTAACTGAAATAATAGAGTGGCAGTTTTCCACCCCTTTCTAGGAGACGTACCACTGTGTATTTCATGTCAGTGATTCTCCTAGTGACCTAACCTGATGGAAGGGTGCCCTCAATATCCCAGTAGGTGTAAAAACAGAAGCTTCTCCTAATATTTTGTTCTTCTGGTTTCTCTCTCTTCTATCCCCCTTACAGATAGAAAAAAAACCCAAACAAATAAATCTATCTCTGCAGATGAGACAAATGAGCTGATCTTGCATGATAGTTTCAGGACTCAAAAAAGTACTGCTTGCAGAAAACCCAGCGATTTAGCTCATTTGTTTGTGAATAAGAAGTCACTCTTACAGTCCAGCCTGCCTCAGCCTGACCTGGATTTTGTGAGGAGTGGCAAGCAGCTTTGGTGCAGAGTTGCTTTTCTCTGAGCTTGAGAAGAAGGGCATCAGCCATGGGGCTCTGCATCCAGCTGTGCTCTCTGCTCCCTCTTGGTTCAGGAAAAGGAGTGCAGGAAACTGCTGTACATCTTTCCATTTAAACTTGCACCTCCCCAATCTTTCCAGCAGCCAAGAGAGCGTCAGAGTAGTGGCCATGCCAGCTCCTCACCCCTGCCTACCTGCCTGTTTTAGGGAAGATATAGGCCCCTAATTTGCTGTGCTTTATTCATGAGCAGCTTAGACCCAAGATTTGAGCAGCTTTGGGATGGAAAGGGAGCTGCTTACTTTCTTGAACAAATAGCTGTTTCTTATCACAGCTGCAACTATAACATATATCACAGCCTTAGAGAAGATTTTCTTAATTACATACCCAGCCTGGGAATGTGTCCCATTTAAAATGCTGCCCAGAGAAATTCTCAGTACCAAGATAATATGTAACCTCATCCACTCACACCAGAAAATGAAAGAGAATTCTTCCTGTTTTACAAAATCAATGTGTGTGATACCAATACTTGGTACAAAGTTTGAAGTCTCTTATATGAGAAGCCAGCTTTCTTATGAGGGAGGTCTTAGAAAAACTAACATTTTTTTTTCATCTGAGTCCAGAATCCCATCTCAGTACATCTCCACATTACAAAGCTTGAGGTCTAGATCTTTGACATACGCTGAACATGCACGTCTCAGGGAACCTGCCATCACAAAACCAACAGAGCAGACTCCTACGTTTCTGAAGTGGAAATTCCCTATATGAATTAAACATAAGCTCAGAGCTAGAAACAGATTTGTCATTCAGTAAAATATTGGGATGCCACCAGCACGAAATCTGTTGTTTTTAAAAATGAATTAAGCTAAATTGCTTCCTTTTTTCTTCCTCTCTCCCCCTCAGGTAATCTTTCCTATTCAATTCTTTGGCTTTACAATGAGATTATCCTATTTCATTAGGTGTTTATATCTCCCCTGTTGCTATATGAAAACTTCTTGCAACCAGCAAAGAAAATAATATTGATTCTATTCAGGAAGTGTTATCAGATAGACTGAATAGACAAAATACACCCACTATAGCCTGTCTCAGACCACTGTTCATATATGTTTCTATCAGCAGACTAATAATAGATCTTACAGAAGTGTGATTTAAGTAAATTCTACAGGATTAAGTCATGAATTTACCTTTTGCTTGCACCTTTAAGTTCTGTTTACACATTCCCATTTTTAATGAGAATTTATTTGTAAACAAACAAACAAACAAAAAACAAACAAAAAGGATAAGTTCCTTTTAATTATTTCTTCAAAAGCCACTATGCAAAGTTAACCACCTCCTGGACTGAGTAAGCCTTTAGTGATGAATCTCATTTTTACTGGCCTTCCTCCTGCATTGATTATCTCTGACCTAATTTGTGTTGGTTCAGACTGAGGTATAAATTAATACTCCTATACTGCTGTAAACAGTTCACACTATTTGCACATTTGCACAATTTTCAGCTCACGTGCAATATTGAATCATTTAGAAAGATACACATCTCAAAATGACCATCTCCCATGCTCCCTGGGTTTTTATGTGACTCACCAGCAAACACCCATCTTATCCCAGCCAACACCAGATAACGTCCTGGTTTTGCCCACAGAAATGGCATTGCCATCCAGTCGTCTTGGACAGCATACAGAAAACTCTCCCCACTGTTTGTAGAAGAGAACTTTCCACAGTACCTAGAAACTAAGGAGAATTCTGATCATCTGTTCTAGTAGAGATAAAATGGTTTCTAGCTGGGATATTTTGTCTTTCTATCACTCCAGAATAAGGAAGCCTGGGGAAATTATAAAAAGGATATTCTATGGAAGGTGTTCTGTTTCCTGCTCCTTCTATATTTTACTCCCAAGAAGGGTAGTGGATGGCCTCCTTATAAATACACAAATGATTTGACTTCTAAGAAATGTTTTTTCTCCCTTGTGCAGAGTGAAAGAAAACATGCTACAAGGACAATGTTTTCTTTGGTGTAAATACCTATGTATGTGGGAGACACACAGAAGGAGATAGTTTTTGCTTGCATGCAATGCAGTGGTGTAACACCTTCCCAGCATGAAAATAGTTACCTTAGATTTACTCTGTTGCGACTAGCCACATAATTTTAAAACAATGAAATTAAGTGCTATGATTTTCTTCGCTATAAGAAATTATTGCCAAGGTATTTTATATCCAGACTGTTCTACATAAAAGGTAAACACAATAAAATTTCTTAACAATTACTGAGGAAAAACTCACATCAGCAATTATGAAATCACTGCAACAAAATAAAACTAGGCAGATGCTTGAAACAATGCTTTGTCTGGCTAAGATTCCTGTTGGAAGAGCTCTTGTATGTGCTCTTTATTTTTGATAGAGAATTAGTCTGAAGTTTCAGCACCCTTGCATTAAACCTCTGCTGAACAGACACAACTTGGACTACACAAGCTCAGAGTGCTTTATATGCATTAGGTGTGGTCTGTCCAGTCCTGGACTGCAGTTTTGCACACCTATACCCTAGCGTAGGAGTACTGTGGTTTGAGTCATAGTTTGGGGTTTGGGTTTTTTTTCTTTGAATGAACACATTTAGGAGATGAAGCAGAGAGCACTGCAGTAAGGAGAGGAGGAATCAAGGAGAGTGAATGAATTAAGCTCAGTCATTCATTCTAGCACACTGTGTCTGTATACCAAAGACAAGAATTGAATGTTGTGAAAAATGTTGCTGGAGCCAGATAAGAGCTTTGGCACCCATCTTGATCAGAACCCCAGGGTAGTATATGGAAATAATTTCATAAAATGTAGCCAAGCATTGAAACAGGGCTTAAAATTCACCTCCTCCCCCAATTATCATCCTACTACCACTGTCACATCTGTATTGAATATTTTGTTCACTTAATAAATACAGAAATAAACAGGATCATGCTGGTCACTGCCTCCAGGTATCTCGGTGCTTCTCACACCACAAGCACCAGTCCCTTTGTCCTCTCTCTAGTGACCTCCAGTGAGGTCATTAGAAAAAAAAAAAAAAAAAAAAATCCAGAAAAAAAACTGCATTAGCTACCTGTTTCTAGATGTCTGATTCATGAGAACAAGGACTGTCTTTTCTAGTATCTCTCTGATTATCTCAAAGCTAGTGCAAAAGAGACAGGAGCTGTGAGTACCTAAGTACCTAACTCTCAGTATCTGTTCTTTAATGCCTTCACACCAGGGGGAATTGGGGAGGATGCAATATTTTTGCATATTCCTTTCACCTTCTCCCATCATGTTATGAATTGAAAATACAACCTTGTACACTTGAAACAGCAGTTTGTCCTTCAAAGAAAGGGGAGAATATGCATCCATATGCAGCCTGGTGGGAAAGTTTGCATAGTGTATATGATCTGACAGCTGTTCCTATGAGAAAATGGATCCAAAACAAGACACAAAAAATGAGGGAAAATTGTCTTTGAAGGTCTAATCCAAAAAACCTCATTGTCAGTTTTATTCAGTGGCACTAGGTTAGACCTTGATCTGCAAGAAGCTGTTTTAGTCTGGCTCAGGAAGACTGCCAGGAGTCAGGAAGGCTCAGGAAGGGGTTTCCATGCCCAACCCTGCCACAGCCCTGCATGAGATTCAGTGCTATCAGGCGGCTGTAAATAGAAACTGGTACAGAGAGTTACTGGGGTAAGCACCTTCCCACTGAAATCAATGCACATTCCCATCTGGAGCAAGAATGGGTTTAAGCCACACTTCAAGGAAAGCAATTCATGCTTCATCAATTCATCTTATGTGATGGAGAATGAAAAAGCAATATTAAGAAACACACATTACTTGTTCATTTACTGCTGTCATTTTGCTCAGTGGTCAAAGGAAATAGCCTGTGGCTTTCCATTTTAGTCCTCACTAGAGCCACATTCTGATCCTGTAATACTAACACAAAGCTTCAATGTTTAAGTTTCAAATAAGGTAGCAGTGCCAGCTACAGCTAATGTTCAGGTTTTTAAAGCTTATTTAGTTTGATTTTTTTAAAAGACTTTTTCTACCTTCTTTTTGTTTTTTGTTTCAGCAACAAACTCTTCAGTCTCAAAAAGTCTTGCAAAACCTCTAGAAATATATGGTTTTATGGTTTCTCCTATGAGCATCCATTGAAAAAGAGCAGCAAATGTTGCGAGTGAAATAATAGTAAAATGGGGACTAACATTTCTAAATTTCACATCTTACAATACTCTCCTTTGAAATTATCCGATTGCACACCAGAAAGTTTGTTTCTCTCTCCCCTCTCTGTGACAGGATTGTCCAATAACACAGTTTTCTAACAGTGCTCTTCCCAGCAGTTGGTAGGTAATTTTAGGCAACCTTAAAACCATTGGATAAATATTACAGACATATGAGTCCAATCTAGTAAAGGCCAAAGTGATACTGGTATGGAGAATTGCTTCAGACAGTAAAGAAATTGGTTCACATAACAGATTCCCACTCCAGCAAGTAATTAAATATTGAGAAGATGCTCCTCAGAAGCCAAGAAAAAAAAAAAAAAAAAAAAGAGTTTCACATTTCATGGGAGAAGAGACTAGTAATTTCCCAGGGGGATGAATGTTGCTATCCCTAAGGCCACAGGCATACAACGCGTACAGTCCGACAGCAAAGCGGAAGGCCAGGCTGCAGAGAATCATACTGGGGTCTTGTCTGCCAGCGTATAGGGCACACAGTGCTTCCAGGGAGCCACAGGCAAAAGCTGTGCCCTTCCTTAAAGACGCAAGTGGCACAGCCAGTAGAGCCAAAACCAGCTGGTTCTTTCTCAGCGTACACTCGGGTGGAACAGCACAGGGCTCCCTTTCTTCAACTCACACAAAATAATGATGACAATTGGCAAACAAATCTGTTTTGCGCTTGCCTTTCATCTGTGGATGTGGAGTCATGCTCTAGCAACCTCTGTTCTCACCAAGTTAGTTGCTTTTGCATACTTAATTTTGATTCAGTTTTCTTTAAATATGCTAATATTGTCTTCCACACAGCTGGCATTGGGCTGATGTGAGGCTCAGCTGACTGCCTCCCTGGAAGTCTCAGAGGTGAGGAAACAAAGGCAGTTCGGCAGAGTCTTAATCTCTGTCACAGAGACAAATGGATAGCTGGCTGTCACCTTCTCTTTGTCCAAAAGACATGAAGAAACTTTGTAATTGCAGGACATTTCACACCTTACCAAGGCAGAAACAAATGGATCTTGATTTTAACTGGCTTTCAGAACTCCATGGCTGTGCCCTTCACTATCACATCCCACATACTCTGTCTGTGCTACAGAGAAGTATCAGCCTGAAGGAAAATGCCTCTGTCTTAGAGTCTGCCAAACTGCAGTAACTTCAGTCCCCTCCCAGGCACAGTGCCCAGAGGAAGTGGTATGGGAATCCATGGCAGAAAAGGAGAGGAGAGAAACTACGGATTGGATCAGGAGAGCAGGGGCACAAATGCATAACTGAATTTCTGTGACTTCCTCTTCTCCTGTGAAACAGGATAGTTGGAGGAACAGCCGCTCACCATAGGGGCTCCAACGTATTAGCTAATGATTCAGGTCTCAGAGGCAAGAAGATTGAAATGGCATTGCCCCTGCCAGTGCAAATGGTTCTCCAGGGTGCAATTGCTTGTTACAGCTTGCTGAGGCTCTGCAGGACTGCAGGATGTGCCCAGTGAGAAGTGAGGGCAGAGACACCAAACTGACAGGGCAAACTGACCCAGATCCCCAGGGAGTCCTCATGGAACTGACACAGCCCCAGATCCCCTCACCAGAGTTTTCTACAGAGAACTGAGCTGAACAGGGCTCCAGGAGACAAACACACAGAGCCCAGTTTTGCTTTTGTTGAAATCAGAGAGGAAATCTCCATCGATGCCAACAAAGCCAGGACGCTGATTTGTGTTTGTGACTAAGGCTTCTCCACCATTTCCTAGGGAGGTCGGGTGATTCTCTCGCTCATTTGGCTTCAATACCATTATTCTAAACTCTGCCGTGGCCTCGTGTATTGAAAGGGCGTCAGTGGTACAACTGACTGTTGGCTTCTGTTCTGGCTTTGGAGTTGGCTTCTCCAAGAGATGAACAAAACTATTAAACCGCTTTATAATGAGAATCTTTTGTTCCAATTTTATCAGTATATAAAAAACCTAACATGTCTGTACAAAACCTCTTAAATCCCTAATCAATAAATGTTTGAGTGGGGGAAGGGTTCAGGGCAATAAGAAGATGCTTAAACACTGCTGATGTTCTTACAATAACAAATTACACTACTACATTTTGGTAGTGTTTGCAGTCAATTAGGCTTTTGCAATAAGCTGCTTGTCTCGCTGAAAATCATTCATCCTCATTTAATGGAAAATTCTCTTAAAATTAGTTTCTCAAATATTTTGCCCTTTATGAACTGACAAAATGTTGATAATTAATGTTTCACTGCTGATTCTGAAGGGCAACTAACATAATTATCTAAGGGTGCTCCTGCTGATTTCTCATAGTTTGCTTTCCAAGCATACATTTTTCATCTTTGAATACTGAATGCATTTAAACTATACCTTTTATGTGGCTAGACAGTAGAAAATGTTTCATGGAAATAAATTAGCATTATTTACTTATTGAATCTCTGGGACTTTTTGAGTAAAACTGCAATGAAAATGGAACATATTCAGCTACAGACGAAAAGCACTTGGGGATTCAGGATTAGAGTGCTGAGTTCCAACCTTTGTTCTGCTCAGTAACTACAAGAAAACTCTATAAACTTCATGCATGTTACACAGTACTTTGCAGCACATGCCCAATCCTGAATTTAAGTTTTTAATCCTGTTTCGTAATACACCCTTAAGACAGACACACACACATTCTCACAAGTGGTTACTCTGATGAAAACATGCTATGCAACCAGGGGATCAATTATCAAATATAGTAAAAAAAATTACACATAATCCCACAGGTTACCAGCAGCAGGGCTGATGTGTGTAGTTCAAAGCGTCCTACTTTGTAGGTCTAATGCATTTTTTCTGTACAATAGCTTTATAGGAAATAGGAAAATTCATGAGCAACAGTCCCAAATATGACATTTTAGCCTGGAGCAGCCAGCTGTGGAAGAAGGAACTAGAAAAATGAGACAATGCATAGATAGTATAAACTGGATTAGTCTCACTCTGTAAATCATTCTCTTGGTGAAGTAAAACAAATCCAAGATACAGCCTTCCTTTATGAGTTACATGTGGTGAGGAATGACCTGGTGGAGACTATTAAGTGGTAGGTTTTGTATTTAAGAATTATTTTGCAGAAGGATCAGGACGTAGTATGTGCAAAAATGGATAAGCAATGAAAATGCAGAAAAACTTTAGCTAGCAGTTTGCACATACAATCACCAGTGACTTATAGAAACGCTAAGCTGTGTAGGAGAATTTGAGAGCCATCTGACTGCCAGTGAAGCAGGTGAGTTTTACAACTGCTTTGTAGAAAATGGACTCAATCCTTTCTAGAAATCCTTTCTGATTTTCAGTGTGGGAGTTCTGTCTTGGTTTCACAGTTCACACACAGGCTGTTTTTCCTCTTGAACTGCGATATAAATCTGTTAACAATAACTATGAACAAGAAAAAAAATCTAGAACTGGCATCATCCTTTGAATCAGTTATCTTTGTTGATTACAATATTTTGTCAAATATTTTCTAAAAAGGTGTGGGTTTCAGGGGTTCACTATTAGTGGTTTATAGTCACATTTGAATTTCTTGGTCATTCTCTTCAAAATTTTTACACTTTTTTTTTTTAATGGAGACATGGAAAGAATATTAATTACATTCTCTATTTGAAGCCTGTCTTCAGAGCTTCATAAGGCCAGCAGACTTGCTGCTTCTGTAAAAAGAAATGCAATTGTGTGTACCCTTTAGTTAGCTTCTTTCCCACCTATCTTAATAGGTAGTCTGAATAAGCCTAATCTGTTTTGTCTGGTTTATCACCTGTAATAGATACAATTAACAATTTAGGGGAATTTAGAGTAACACAAGGGCATCACTGTGAAAGAAAAGCAGTGGAAGTTGGGCTATATAAATTCTGTTTGTGCCTGTGAAAGTCTTTTTTAAATCAGAGTGGAGACATGGTGAGACTGGGAGACAGTACCACAAGAGCATGACAGGCAGCATCATAGTGCATTCCTGACTGACAGGAGAGGTTTTACAGTGACAGATTTTATGCAAAGCACTGAAGTGGGTTTGTGGATGTTTGTGCAATACGTGGGGTATTATGGAAGAAGGCCCAAAAGTGTGTGTTTGAATATTTAACTACCAAATGATAGAAACAGGTATAATTGATGCAGGTGTGGATTTAACTGTGAGCAGTGCAGAGTAAACTTCAGTCCCTTGCCAGTCCCAACTCATGAGTCTTCCCTCATGCTGAGAGCTCCTGAATTCCCAGCATTGCTCTGTAGTTTGACTTGGGAGCCCTGAGCACCATTGCAACTTTCTAACCACATTTCCTTCCCGGTCTCCTGAGACAACACAAGTCACCTTTCATTTTCACAAAGCAACACAGGAGGAAGAAGAATGAGGATGTTCAGCTGTACCCCCCAGCACGTACCAGGGATGCGTCTACCTCTGTTAGAGTCCAAATAAATATGCTTTTCTACAGTCACTTGGGACCAATTCAGCATGAATATGCAGGAGAGCACTGATGTCTCATAGGAATCTACGTACTATCCAGTCTGTCTGTAGTAGATATATGTAGAGCTATTAAGTCTCTGAATTTTATAAAGCTGACATAAAAATTCAAGAACAAACTGGCATTTAGATACTTTTTGACTAATACCTACAGGCATATGATTAACACAAATCCATCCTAACTACTTTTCGGTGACCAGAATGACAGATAGATATCTGTCATAGGACACTAGCTGTGCAGGCTTTGCTGTGCAAGACAAATGTGTTTCTCTTTTGCTACTTGATTGCTTGTTTAATATTGCAACAGACATTTTTCAAATTATTATAAAATGTTATTAAGCAACATGAACCTGTTCTAAGATGCAGACATTCCGTTCTGTTAATGAAATCAGGCCTTAAAGGTGACACAAGCAGTTCTCAGTAGATTAGATAAAGCAAGTGCCCGTAATCAGGGTATAAATGCCTTTTCTTCATTTTTTGTTCACCAAAGACAAAAGCCAACCTGGCTACAGGACCTCTATTTTTGTTATTGCAATCTGTGGTGGTTTTCTTTTTAGCTTTTCAAGCTTCTGCAAGCTGAAAGACCATCTCTGTCCATAATAGCACTTCTAAAACAAACTGGTCTTAAACCAAAAATGTTCCAGACAGATATAAGCCATCCACTTCCCATGCTGACAAGAAATGCAAATACAAAATATTAAATATTTTCAGTGTTGGAACCACTCTCAGTGGTTAGCAGTGGAGCATATAAACACATACGAGAATCTCTTTCTGGCTAACAGACAGTGCAAGCTTAGAAAGGTTTTCAAGGTAAACTAACTGCATATGGTGAAATAAGCTTTCACATGTGTCAGCACAGGATCTGTGTGAACCTGTGAACAGTACTATCTTTCTGCTGTTGGAACAAATCAGAGCAATCTCAGAACTAGATAAAATGACTGGTGCTGTTCTGGAATGCACTGCCACCTCACAGTACCTAGCCTGGACATAATCTGTGATACGACATTCACAGCATGAAGGGAGAGCAAGTAAAGGCTAGCTATGAGGGCTTCATGCTACTCCTGAGTCTCACGTTGGGAATCTCCTGCTTCCGCTTCAGTGCTGGCCTGTAATAGGGCCCTCTTCCCCTAATCTCCACTTCATCTTCAAAACCAGTTGAAAAGGCGGATCTCTGCACTACAGCAGTGTGGCAGCTTACCTCCAATGCTGAGTTACCATTCAAATGAAAACAATGAGCAAAATTCATGGTGCACTAAGTTGCATCGAAACATATCCTTTGCAGTTTTCTGACAATTCTGCCTCCTTATACTGACTGAAGCTGAGGCATTCACTCTGAATTTTTAATTTAGTTCCAGACCTCATATAAATGTTAAGATGAAGGAAAAGATCAGCAGAAATGTATCTGAGAAGTGCAATGTTCAAAAGGATGGTGAAGAACTGCTTTGTTTCTTTGTGGCTATTTCCCCAGCATGGCATGCAGTTATTTAATCAGGGCGTTATGAGTCCCTGCCGACAGCAAGACTAGACAATTCTAAATGAAGCTGTGCACTTGGTAATGAGGACTGACCAAAACGCTTGAGTGCTGTGCTTCAGAGCAGGCTCCCCAAGACTATACTGTAAAGATCATTTACTGAGAAGGCTGTAACCACATTATTATTATACAAGCCTGACAATTTATAAGCCTATGTTTCACATGCACGCACTAGAAAATGCATGAGTTGCTCTGTATGTGGTGAACTGTCATTTTTAGTGTTCTCTACTCCTTGGAAATTCCCTTCTGTATGTGAACACGAAGGCTTCAGTGTCTTGTTAAAGGGACACCTTTAAACAACCTGTTTCGTATTTTCCATGCAAACCCACTGGAGATCATTACAGCCTCAGGTTGTAGGGCACTGGAGCCTCAGCTGCTGTGAACCAGCATAACTCCATTGATAATCTGGCCGAAAGAGGCCACTGCAAAATAGAAATGTGCATGATGTTACATTTCCTTGCTATGAAGTAACTCCTCTTTGGTTATAAGCAACAACCAGCAATGCTTTCTGTACCACAGATAGAGAAGTGAGCACACAGAGACTACTGTCATCCTGCCGTGCAATTTACAACCTATGGTCTAAGGGAGCATTAAAGTAAATAGTAAGATCTATTTATTTTTAACCAATGTAAAAGCGTGACCAGAAGTCAGTGTTAGTATTAAGAGAGGAAAGATATGCAGGGATCATGTAAAGCAGCTATCATGTACGGCATTTTCTACAGTATTTTAGGAAAGTTGAAGCCTATGAGCAAACAGATCAATTATTCAAATAGCAAAGTCTTAATACAATAACTTTCTACTTTTCAAAGAACAGACCATGGCCTCTAGATTACTTCCTCTTTTAGATCTAAATTGTTATACACGGAGCAATATTCTTATTAAACTGAATCTAGTGGGTTGCAGGGCAGCTCAGGAACAGAGCCAGGGTGCAGACACCCGGACACTTGGTTCTAGTCCTGCCACAGCCCAGTCTGGTGCCTCGTCTAGCTGTGATTTGGGTGGAAGCTCAATGCTGAGCACATATTTTTGAGCAGATCGGGTCTCCCACTCAGCCTCCACGCTTCCCTGTGCCAAACAGATGATCTTTTGTCCAAAGCTTGCAAGACATAACACTTCTGTCACCTCAAGCTACCAGTTACTATTGTTAGTACAAGTGCTGCAGTGCACTCAGCTCCTGAGCTCTGGAACAAACCCAAACATATTTATGAGAACAAGAGAAGTACATGTCTGTATCATGCCAGAGAACCTGCAAAACTGTTGCATGTGTCTGAGTCAGCCACCTCAATCAACAGTCTTCAATTCCATTTTAGAAAGTGTGGAGTTACTCAGTCCTGAACCTATGCCAGGCACTGCAACAAAACCAACACTGCAACTGAAGCCTCAGAGTGGGAGAGTTACACCCCTGCCATCAGCATATGGTAGACAATAACGTACGCATGAGAAACTGAAGCCAGAGGTGAAGTAAGATTCCAGAACACAGCAGTATCAAAAGTCTAAACATAGCAAAAGTGCTGGCTAAAATCTGCTACCAGGATGCTGCAAAGCCATGGGATGTTACACGGCATCCAGGTGAGACTTCACGATGCCCAGCAAAAGATGGATGGTGAATCAAGAATATCAAGGGGCAGCAAGATGAAGGTGTTACAAGATACACACAAAGCTTTTTTCCTGTGGCCTAATCAAACACTTGGTGAAACTTAGAAAACATTTTTCTGTATACTAGTACACAGCTTTTTATGAGTCTTTTCAAGATGTCTTGCCTCAGTGATTACCTGCAAAATTAAAAGGGGTTTACAGGCTGATTAGGTTGTAAAGAAGATAGTTCTACCAAAAAAAGAATACTAACTGGTATCTTAGAGAAGACAAGGTCCCATGGATAACTTGAGTTGGCAACTACTTATCTTTTTAACTGCGCTTTCCATCGGCACCTTGGAAAGGTTATGTCCGTTGTTGCTTCTGGAAAACTGCGATTTCACGAAAGCTCTTCCACCACAGAGCATTTGTTGAGCTCACAAATACAGTGCAACCCCTGAAGAAGTGCACTAAGTGCTGTATTCCTGTACCCTCTGCCTGAGATAACGGGAGCCAATAACGTGGTTGTCATCTCTGCCTTTCAAAGGTGAAGCACACCAAAGGCTACCAGTATTTATGAAAAGCCATCCATTAAATCCCACCTAATAAAAGCGAGGGAGAGCCAACGTCCCAGGCATCCTTCCTCCGCCAGCCTCTCATCGCTTCACTTCGCGGAGCGAGCGAGCAACCCGTTTCGAAGGGAACACCGAGGCGGCTGGAGCCGCACCGGCACAGCTCCAGCCCTTTGCTGCCCTGTCCCTCCGCAGCCAACAGCCGCCGGTCTCCCGCGCAGCCCCCTCGGGAAGCACCAGCCTCAGAGGGCAAAATGGTCACGCAAACCTCCTTCCCGACAAGTCCACAGCGGCTTTCCCCCCGCTAAGAGGAGCCCCGGCGGGCGCCCGTCGCCGGCCGCGGGGCCGGGAGGACCGGA